>JAFIRS010005909.1:0-46662 GCA_018342105.1 Gonioctena quinquepunctata | reverse complement strand
AGATATACCGAAGATGAATCCATATATTTCTCGTGGTTGACCTGAGTAACATACACTGCGCGCCAGGGGCGATGGATATACCGATTTTTACAGAAAATAATATTAGGGGGCAAGATTGGCTCAAAATTCTCACGGATTCGTGATCAGAACAGCAACTCCGGCAATAATCCATATTTTCGGTGAAATATTTTCAGTTCTAAAAAATCCGAATTTGTCTCACTTCTTATGGAAACACCCCCGTATCTTCCGTAATTTTTGGGGTAGAAATCTGAAATTCTCACGATCGTTAGATATATCAGGAATGTGTCTAAATTTCTCCAGGGATTGACCTGAGTGACAAACACTGCGCGCCAGAGGCGATGGATATACCGATTTTTCCGAGAAATGATATCAGGAGGCCAGATAGGCTCAAAATTCTCTCGGATTCGTGATCAGAACATCAACTTTAGTGATAATCCATATTTTCACTGAAAAAATTTCAGTTCTGAAAAATCCGAATTATTGGAGTAGAGCTATGAAATTTCCAGATCGTTGAATATACCGAAGAATTTTGACTCTATCTTGCCCCCTGATATTATTTTTTGGAGAAATCAGTATATCCATCACCCCTGTCGCGCAGTGTATAATAATAATAATAATAATAATAATAATAATAAAGGATCTTTATTCTCATTGTCAGTACATATCAGTAAGCAATAAACTAAGTCACAAGGACAATGAAAAATGCCGAAGATCAGCGACATACGTTTCTGTACCAACAGAAAGTAATTGTTGTTTTTTATCTTGAGCAATGATACCTAACTAACCTATTAGCAAAAATAACAAAAAAGTTAGAAATAGTTATATAAGTTATAAGTTATAACTATTTCTAGTTCTATTACAATTAAAGAAAAATAGTAGAAAGAGAGAGGAAAAAAAAAAGAATAATAATTAATAGCATATATGAGTTATTACATTCGTTTCATATTCATGTACTGGCTTGGTTATCAAAAATAATTTTTTTTACCGCTGATAAATCAACAATATGAAGCTGTCTTCCTCACCCCTCTTCGAGGGAGACATAAAAAAAAAACCAACGCGTGAAACACGCATAGGGTAAGCGTCCTCACTAGCGGTCTACAAAACGGACTGAAAAATGAAAATCATTATATATCAAACCTCACTGCTCAATTCACAGCCTTATATTCGAGTTCGATATACCAACTTTCAATACTTGATGTGGTTGAAGAAACATTGGATCTTAGCGATCAAACAGAAATAATTAAAATGTTTACTTAACAGTGTTAGAAAATAAGCGGGAAGAGAGATGTTTTATCTAGGGAGTGCACGGCATTATTAATTACTGAAATGAGGAATCCAAAGAGAATATTGAAGAAATTAATAATTAACAATCAGAATTCAGAATCCGATTGAAAGTATTTGAATGAACCAGTTACTGTAACAGAGAAAAAAATTGTAAGCTTAATTGTTGTTGTTTGTATTATTTCAGCATATTTAATATTTTCCAACTATTATTAAACTGAATGGCTTATTTCGATTTTCTACGAAATCTCTAGCCAAAGTGAAAATGTATGGCAATTCGTAATTTTTTTTTACCTAAATTATATGAGTCTTGATTTTTGAACTACTCTATGGAATCACAAGTTACCTGTATTATAAATGAAAACTAGACTTCTCTCACTGCGGAATATATTCCGCAAGATTTTCATTCATTGTTGTAATGCTAATCTATACCTAGAAATATTTCACAGTTCATTATTGAATCAAAGTGATTTTATATTTAGTATGCGCAAATAATTACCAAATTGTATGAATTCTCCATCCAGTTTCGTTGAATGATACTTGCTCATTCAACCAATATTACTTTTTCAAATTGTTTTATTTAATTGGTAGAGTTTCAGATATTTTGTTCTAGAGCATGTATAAAGCATTTGACTTTTATAAATTGTAAAACTTTCTTACAATTGTTTCAGAAGGATACTTGTTCATCCACAATAGTTTCCTTAATTGTTTAAGATTGTTATATCAATCAAATATTTGATATCATATACAGTGTGATTGGAAAAAAAGCTGAATTTATTTTGTAACCGATTTAGACAGATTATTTTTGATAGAAATATTGTTGTTAATCTTGAAGACATTTTGAAATTGATAGATTCTTGGAATTTCCTTCTTACAGGGGCTTCATAAAATTGAGGCAACTTGCCGTCAGTTGTAACGCATTTACTAACCAGATTGTGTTATTTATTTGGAACTTGTACTATGGACGTTCTGAAGTTGTATTGATTAGAATGTCATACCCTACAGTGGGTATTTGTTGTTACGAAGTAATTTTCATTTATTGATAAAGTGTGTTTGTTTTTATGAGTGCGTCAATTATTTGCATAGTATCCTCAACTATATTGGCGGGGTACATAATTTGAACGATTCCAGCTCTCTAAAAAAAATTATAACATCTATATATTAGGGGGACAATATTTATCTACCGCTGATGAAAATCGCCAGTGAGTTTCTATGAATCATTCACACCCAGTATAGCCCTTCTCGAACTTGGTAACATCTTAATCAAATAAACTAGTGTGGGGTTTCTAAGTAAATAACACCCTGTACAGGTCGTATCAAAACTTCCGGGGAGCGTTATAAGAATTACGGAATATGATTTTCAAGATCTGAATACGTCATCCATCGAAAATTCAATGTCTTTAAAGAATATAGAAACTAGGAGCATTTCTCCTGCTGGGCAGGGTTTGGAGAAGGCTCATCATATCTGTTGAAACAGTCATTGGTGATATTCTCCATCAGCAAACCCTGAAGGCAGAAATTTTGCAGATTCTATTTGCAGAAGCAGAACTCTCAGTTAGTTCTGGACTTCTGACAAGATTATCAAATGATCCCAATGTTCTCGAAGCACTTACGCCAAATAATTTTCTGCTTGGTTCGTCGTATGGAGGAACCCTGAACATCCAGATGAAAGCTGCCTAAGAAGAGGATGGAAGTCATCAAGATAACTCTCAGACTCTTTTCGGAGACGTTTTTTGAAGGAATATTCAACGACACTCGCCGGAGAAACAAATGGACCAGAGATCGAAAACCAATTCGACTGGGTAATATTGTCGTTAGATATCAATGGAAAGTGGAAGAAATACCGATGTTTATCCTCAACCGGACCAAAAACGAGTCGTGGATGTCAAGACGTATACAGGAGAATATAGACGGCCAGTCTCAAAACTATGTTTATTGGAGCTAGAAGAAAACTCATTCTCCCAGCAAGGAGAGAAATGTTAGATCATTATCATCCTATAAGTTATTATGTTTATCGATTGATGAACCTGTATTTGTATTTTGTTGGTGTATAAATTAATGTCAAAGATAATTCAAGTTGGAAAAATAATTTCGACGAGAAGAGAAAGGCTTCAGTGAAATTTGCCACTGTTCAGCACAGAGTTTTGAATTCGAAATAATCGAATTTTTAGTCATCACCTGAAGATGGCAAATATGAATTTGCCGAAATGTCGTTGTTGGATGCATTGTTGCCAGATCGCCACCGGTGCTGCTCAATTGTGCACGATCGTCACGATCAGTCTCCTTAGTTCGTGTTCTGCTTCGTTTGGGGTTGGAAGAGGTCGCTGTTGGACGAACCGTTGCCAAATCGCCATGTTGCTGGGTGAACTCTCTGCTGAAAGCGTCGATGTTCCATGCCCGTTGATATTTTTTTGTTGATCAATTAGTCGGTGGGTCAAGATGAATCGCCAATCGGTTGGCAGTCTTTGACTGTCATGCATTTTGTTCATAATAAGTGGTCGTTCTTCATCACTTGCCAATGTCCGAGTGGTATCAAAGTTTATGTTGTGTCCTGTTATGAGTATTTGTGGTCTTCTTGTTTCGTATAGGAATCTTGTGTTCCTCTTCGCGGATGTTGATTCTTTCATCTGTTTGGCCAATGTACGTCTTTTCACAATTTTCACATGGTATTTCATAGACTCCTTGGCACTCTAGGGGTAGCGTCTAGAGCGTAGGTCTCATTGTCAACGTTCTAAGGATATTCTGTCGGTGAAGAATCCTACTGATCCTGTCCGTTGTATCCTTTATGTGTGGTAAGAATGTTTTGCCAATCGGTGATTCTCGAACTTCCCGTTAATTCTTTTTGACTCGAAAGACTGCTTCGAAAGTTCTCTTGTAGTATCCATCTGGAGGGTCGTTTCGATATTATCCAACTCCTCTTTCATGTGGTCGTTGTTCGCCAAATTTCTTGGTTGAGTTATTAGTGTCTGAGAAGATTTGTTGTGGATGGTGATAGGAATTTGTTTTCAAGTATCGATTGGTGTGAGTTTTCTTGCGACATACTGTGTGACCCAGGGTGCCGTCGAGCTTCTTCATGACCATAACGTCTAGACCAGTTTGTTTTCATCTTCTGCTTCCATAGTGAATTTTATCAGCGGGTCAATTTCATTAAGTTGGTCGAAGAATGTCGACAGTTCCTGGTGTCCATGTGGCCAAATAACAAGAATGTCATCAACATATCTTAGCCAAAATTTTGGTTTCAAGCTAGATGTTGTACGTGGTTTCGTTTCCACTCTTTGAAAAGGTTTGCAATGACAGGTGATAGTGGTGATCCCATTGGTGCTCCCTCTAATTGTCTGTATCGTTGGTTATCATATATGAAATTGGTGTTTTTGATGCAGTGAGTCACCAAAGTGATTATGTGTTCTTTGGGCTCATACCTATTTCTGACTATTTCACGAGCTTCTTGAGTGGGTACCTGTGTGAATAATGATGTAACGCAGGAGCTCAATAAGATATGATCTGGTTGGATGGTTTGTGACCACAAAATTTCCATGAAGTGATCCGAATTTCGTACGTATGACTTAAATTTCTATGCATGAGGTTGCAGTGCTTTAGCAAGATATCTCGCGAGTTGGAATCGTGAAACGACCACATGATATGAACAAAAGGAATGACAGTCAGAAACTACCATATGGCAATCTATCTTGATCCACCGACAAATTCATCAACAACAAAATATCAACGAGGATGGAACATCGGCGCTTTCAGCGGAGAGTTCACCCAGTAACACCTGTGGCGAACTGGCGATGGCGCGTCCAACAGCGACCTCTTTTGGACCCATATGAAGCAGAACACGATTTAAGGAGACCCATCGTGACGATCGTGTACAATTGAGCTACACCGGTGGCGATCTGGCAACAATGCATCCAACAACGACGTCTTCTGGCTCAACATGCAACAGAGCAGGAACTATGGCAAAGGGCTTTCACACATTGAACGGAATTTTTCATCCCGGCCAATTCGGTAGACGAGGGACATCAGAGAGTTCTTCAGAGATATTCTTCGCATCTTACTATCTATGAATCTCCAGATCGGTGATTTTGATAAACGAGGGACATCAGAGAGTTCTTCAAAGATATTCTTCGTATCTTATCATCTAGGAACTTCGAGATCGGCGATTTTCTACAAGTCTTGAAAAGCTTCTCCAGGAGAGTAGCTGAGGAAAGCAAGAATACTACGAGATCTTTCTATCATGGCTCTCTATGAGCCATCAAAACAATAAAAGGGGCCCACAAATCTGGAGATTAATTTGTCCCGGGGCAGGTTAGTTACTACGAGTCTATATTCATCGGACTGAAAGATCCCTGCCTGTCAAGACATCAATAGGGGTTCCTTGAGGATTCATGACCAGGGCGCACCTCCTCAGACCTGAAACAACAACCTACGTTCCTACTTTCCACAAATCCTGCATCAAAAAGTAACCGCCCTGTATCTTCGAGTTGAAGTTGAATATTCCCAGTTAGGCGCGATTCACTACGCTCGTTATTGACGCTAGTTTTTGAAAAACCGTGATCCCTTCTCCAGTCCTCCCAAGTTGGTCTTGCGGCATTTTTTACGGTAGTTATAGGGATAACATTGCACATCGTTATTCTTCGCGGAACCTAAAATTCATGTTTGAAATTCCACACATCTGTTGAGCGACGGAAAACAATTTTTCCAATGTAAATTTTACTGACATTCGGTATTTGCGGCTGAGGAAGAAACTACGGAAGAAATCGACGAGTTTCAATTATTCGAACTCCAGTAGGCACGACTAGCCAGAGTCGCTTGCCTACAGACAGACAGAATTTGCAGCAAATTTGTCCAATGATTCATCAGATTTTGCAGGCTTCCCCAAATCCTTGGGAGAATTCACTTAGGTCCGAGGAGCGTTGCTACGGACATGAATCGCAAATTTGTTCGGCTTTTTTTGTAAACAATGATGCCTCAGAAAGCCATCCAACTCAAGGGTCGACACCAAAATTGGATTCAGATAGGAAGTTAAATACTCCGCGAAAATATGAAAGTATGTTTTTTGGGAATGAATTCTATATTAACGGAATATGATCGCGGGAGGCGAGTCCACAGAGAGTGGAAATTCGGGAAAATCTCCCTTTGAAATTTCCCAAAAATTTGCCCAAAAATCCTTCTTTGAGATTTATCAATGATTTAAAAACTGAGAAACCCACTACGGAATGTTTCTAAAATTTGAAAAAAATGCTATTTCGGAACTAGACACTGTTTGCAAGCTGACCGACAGGGCTAGCAAATTGGAACTGGATTTGACACAAACATTTTTTCCTCCGCGAGATTTCAGAAAAAGCCCGTCGGGTGAAAATTCTCAAAAAGAAATTGTCGCTCACGAAAAAAATTGGTTTCAGCCGGCATCTCACACATCTGGTGAGATTACAGGGGGACAAGATGAGTTTTCGATGAAACCTCCGCAAAACTCTGAATCTTCTGAACTGGGGGAAAATTTTGTTGTAGATCAAAACGCCTGCGCCTGTCTGCGGAAGTGGCATTTTGTGGAAGATCATTTTCTCACGAATAATCTGATACCAAACACTTTCACTTCATTTTCACAATTTTTCTGAATAATTGCAAGAAGCGATCAGTAGCCATTGGTGCAGAAGGTAATGCTCACCAACTATCCCGTGGAAAGTGATTTGAACTTCTAGTAAGAAATGAAATCAAATCCGCAATATGTGATATAAGTGTAGTTAAACGTGGAGATACTCATCTCTGGATATAGACAGTGAATTAAAACTCTTGAATTACATATTATGAGACTTTCATCCTTCAATCCCATACGCAAATAAACAAAACGCTGATAAGGAGTTCCGGCTTGGTACTATCACACCACTGGTCTCTTGTAGACACTTCATTATATATTCAAGCCTCCGGACAGCAAACACGAAGAATGAGGACAATACAACTATCACACTGGCTATCCTAGAGGAAGAACTTGAAAAAAACAGAAATCAAATAAAAAATTTCATAGAAGTTACTGAGGCAAAGCTATCACTGTGTCTTGAAGGGGCAAAAACCGATATTAGAAAGTTGAAACAAAAAAATGAATTGCTGAGAGAGGAAAACGAATTTCTGAAGCGTGTACAAAATAAAAATAACATCATTATTCTCGGGCTAAACGAACATAGAGAACACTTGACACCGGAACACATCTGTAACGTACTGGAAGAACTTTTGGAAGTTGACCTATCTAAAGCTGATTTCAATGATATCTTCCCACTGGAAAAAAAAAGATAACTGCCCAGTGAAAATTGAATTCCTCTCCCAATACGCAAAAAAAACACGTCCTGAAAAATTGCTATAAACTCAAGGGCAAACAGATTTCCATAGTTCATGACCTGACTAAGCAGCAGAAAGAAGAGCCCAGAAACCTCAGGAGACATTCATTCTTTGCTGAACAAGATCATAACGAAAGTTTCATCAAGGGTAACAACCTATCCGTAAACGGCGTAGCCCTTAACCCTGAAGAACTGACTGAATCAGAAAATAGCAGCACCACTCCAGACCCCCCAGAAAGTGCTCCGTCAACACCAAATACATACCAAGCAGGAAAACCTATAGGAGACACACACAACACTCCTAGAGGAATAAAAAATACTGTGGAGAGAGTATCTGATCTATTCCAAGAGCAATCACCATCAAATAAAAACGGGAACATCAAACCTGAAACGTCAACAAAATCCATAAAATCCGCGAAGAATACTCACAAAACATATGCGATTCCACAGAAACCCAAAGTTAGAACCAGATCTATAACCAAAATGAACTAACCCCAACCGTCATATTTTCTATTGTCAATGTGCTAGTACTACTATAGTCCTCTTTTATTGATAATGTACCACACAATCTAGTGTTTTTTTTTATTTAATGTAAACTTCCAACTTATATAAGCTGTGATGAGGGACTTCGAGATAAAATCAATTGAAACGTTTTCACTGGGCAATATTCAAGAGTGTAAACAGGTTCTCCGAGTTAAAAGCTCTAACAATAATTTCAAAGTAATACATAACAACATAAGAAGTATAGACAAAAATCTGGACGAGTTCAAAATTCTCCTACATGAATTAGGTTCAAATGTTGATTGCATATTACTAATGGAAACATGGATCATCGAGAAAATCGAATTGTACAGCTTGGATGGTTATGAAATGATATATAATAACAGCAAATACAGTCAGAACGATGGGACGGTAATATATATCAAAACAGGGTTACACTACAGACATTCCAACACACTCTTGAACAACTCTACGGTGACTAAAGTAGAAATTAATCTAGGAAATGGAGAACATGTGATACTTACTCACAACTATATACAGATCCCCATCAACAGACATACAAGTTTTCAACATTCACCTACAAAACTACCTAGAAACTAATAATAACAATACCGAAAATTATCATATTGGAGATCTTAATATAAATCTACTACAGAAAAGTGACAATACCAATGAATATATCAACACACTGAACGAATTCGGATACATTCCAACCATAAATTCACCAATTTGGGTACACAAGAACCATAAATCTTGTTTAGATCACATCTTCATCAAAACAAAAAAAAAACCATTAAAAGAAACAGATATCACAGACAACTACACAACTGCATTACAATTAATCATTGACAGACCAAGAGGTACATCTGAACCCACAACAGAAATCAAACATTATAAGTGAGACTTAACTAAAGGCACTAATAAAAACAGTATCCTGGAATCAGGTATATTCAGCAACAGACCCCAACACCGCAACTAAACAACTTGTTGATAAACTTGCGAAAACTATCCAACAATGTACGGTAGTTAAAAAAGTCCGCCGGAAATACAAAAAAATCACCCCGTGGATAACCAATGCTCTTCTCAAAACAATAGATACTAAAAATAAAATGGCCAAGAATCCCAAACGAAATCTCAATAACAATGTTCTCAAGGAACAATATAAAGCTCACAGGAACAAATTAACCACCTTGATAGAGAAAACCGAGTATAACTATTATAAAACACAAATTGATGCAAATAATACAGACAAAAAAAAGCTATGGGAAATAGTCAACAAACTGGGTGAAAATAAATGCGGGAATCATGAAATCTTCTTCTTCGTTTCCTTTTTTCGGTTTTCTGACTCCTTATGGTGTCAATTCCACCAGATCAGGTGTTTTTCTGTTTGACATGAAGGATTATTGTGAGGGATATAGTTATTTTCTATCTGTAATGGGAAGTAGAAGTTACAACATCTATGGATATTAGGTATTATAATTTCTCAAAATCCCTTCATCACACTACAACACATACATTGAAAGAAAACCCTTTGTTAATGAGGGGATTTTCATGATTCCAATTAGTGAAATTCTTCATATTTTAATTTTACTCTTTTCGAAAAATTTGTTAAGTATATCTCATATTTCATAGTTCAAGTCTCTTAGCAAAATTTGATTTGCAAAGGGGAGAGTTAAACCTATATTGATTAGATTATAATATAAAGTGTCTATGTTCTGTTTATTGTTTTCACATTCAAAAAGGATATGGTTTATATCTCCCACTTTCGCACAGCCGCAAAGGTTGCTGTCGACCACTTTGATTCTATACAGATGAGAAGGAATGCAACAATGGCCTATTCTTATTCTCATAATATATGTAAACGTCTTTCGGGGAAGCGATTGGCATGTATAAAACCAATTTTTTTTTTGGATATTGGGTTGTAAGTCCTTAAATCGGGAACCTTTATATATTGAAGTTTGATCCCAGAAAAGTTGAAATTTGGTCCTGGATATTCCTTTATTATATGAGATTAGATCTATATTTTGGATTTTTCTTGATTTATAGGAAATAGTTGCATTTTTCGCAAGTTGATCTGCTTTCTCGTTTCCCTCAATATTACTGTGTCCAGGGTACCAGCATAATTTAATGTTGAAGGTATTTTTTAGATGTTCCATCCATAACTCCTTAATTTTGAGGAACCAGATATTGTTGTTTGTTTTTTGTTTGTTACTTTGTGAATCAATAACCGCGCTTTTTGAGTCCGCAAGTATCATATAATTGTCCGGTTCATTATTTATTAGAAGAAGTGCAAAAAAATCGCAGTTAGTTCTGCAGTCAGGATGCTAGAATAAGGGTGGATTACTCCACTTTTTGCACATTTTTTGTGGGGGATGTATATTCCAAATGCGGCTTTGTCCTTTGTTTCAGAACCATCCGTGTAGATCTTTCCATAAGATGGCCATTCATTATCAACAATTCCCAAGAAGTTTGAATTCAAGTTTATGCCTATTACATCTGATTTTCCTATTCCGATATTATAATAAGATTAATAAGTACCATGGAAAATTTCTAGAGGGAATTCAAATATAGCATTATAGGGGAATGACAAGATTTGGCCAAAGGGGGGGGGCACAGATTCTCGTATGGATTTGTGAAGAATACTTATTTCATATTATTCATGTTTGAGATGCTTTCCTCATATCTGCGCATTTTGATAATAATTGGATTTGATTGAATAGCAAGCTACTTAAGAATGAATCTAAGAGTATTCGTATTTTGTTGTAATTCTATTGGAAGTTGGTTTGCCCCAACTAATATAGCATTTGTGGGTGTTGAATTCATCAGGCCCAGGCAGATTCTGAGGGATTCAAACTGTAGACTTTGGTTTTTTCTTCAATTTTGGTACATGTAAAGTAAGCATACAAATTAATTTTTTCCATGACAGAGGATTTCTTAATTTTCATCAGTGGCCTCCCTATTAACATTCCCTGCCATATTTTTGTTGAAAATAATGATATGCCACTGTCTTTTTTCCAAATAAATATTATTTTTGTAGTTTTCCTCTATCTTCTCATAAAAATAGTCTCCTGCGTTTTCTTTCCGACTGGCGAACGGTTTCAGAGATAGAAAATAAAATGCATTCATTTGCTTGTCCCTATGCGAAATCAGCCGTTGAAGAGTAGTACGATTATTTTGTATGCTAGAAACATCTATTATGGCTAAGAACACATTCCGTTGTTTTCAGCATTAACAATTTTGACACTTCTCCAGCTAGATACGTGATATTATTTACGTTGTTAAAACTTGTTCATTAAAAAAAAACATGGTGAATTTTACAAATACCGAATTAGCAGACATGCATTATTTGTATGGGCTTGCTGACAAAAACGCATATGAAGCCAGGCGACTGTATCAAGAACGCTTCCCAAATAGAATGGTTCCTGATGCTCGAACGATTTTGGGCACCCACAAAAGGTTATGAGAAAAACACTTGAAAGAAGCACATCGGACTGCAAGACCTCCAGCAATTCAAGTAGCGGTTTTTAATTCAGTTGACGAAAATCCTGAAATGAGTACGAGGTAAGTTGCCAATGATTATTTATTATATCCTCATCACATTCAACGTGTTCAGGCTCTACTTCCTCGAGACTTTCCATTACGAGAAAATTTCTGCCGATGGTTTCTCAAAGAAGTTACCAAAAATCCTTTTTTTGACAGGGAAATTTGTTTCACGGACGAACCTAGTTTTACTAAAAACAGGATCAGAAATTTTCATGATAATCATTTTTGCGCCGAGAAAAATCCGCACGCAATCGTGGAATCTCATCAGCAGGACCAATTCTCATTAAATCTCTGGGCTGGAACTATTGGAGATTACCTAATTGGACCTTTTTTCACCACGCAGATTGAATGGACATAATTATCGCCGATTTCTTGAAGATAATTTGCCAATTCTGTTGGAAGATGTTTCTATATTAATGCGAAATCGCATGTGGTTCATGCATGATGGTGTACCTGCTCATTTCAGTGCTCTGGCACGCGAATATTCAAACCAAAACTTTCATAATCGCTGGATAGGTCGTGGGGAAACAGAGTCATGGCCAGCTAGATCCCCAGACTTAAACATCTTGATAATTTTATTCGTGGACATCTCAAAACATTGGTGTACAGTCAGCCAATTCTAACTGAGGAAAAATTGCGAAACCGCGTAAAAGTTTCCTGTAAAGCAATAAGGAATACTCCAAGAATTTTCCAAACAGTACGCGAGTCAATGGCAAGGAGGGCTGGAGCGAGCATACTTGCAGGAGGCGGACATTTTGAACAGTTAATTTGATTTTGATATTTTTTGTTCATAATAGCTATGTTTTAAAAAATAAAAAGTTTATTTTTATGCGTACTCATTACAAGAACTAAATAATAGTTACCATAAAATTATAAAAATTTTGCCTAGATCCTTTGATTACCACAATTGTGAAATTAGGACTAAGGAAAAATGGAATAGAGACAAGCAAATGAATGTACTCCATTTCATTTGAAAGGCAGGAGACCATTTTTATGAGAAGATAGAGGACAATTACAAAAATAATATTTATTTGGGAAAAAGACAGTGGCGTATCATTATGTTGATCAAAAATATGACAGGGCATGTTAACAGGGACGCCACTGATGAAAATTAAGGAATCCTTCATCATGGAAAAAATGTATTTTTATGCGTACTTTGCATGTACGAGAATTGAAAAGGAAAAGCCAAAGTGGTTTCAGAGATATTGGGAAAGAACTGATTTTTTTGTTGATTTTCAACATACTGTATCTCAGAAATAAAGCGGTTGCGGACTTATGTTCATATGAAGAATTTTCCTCAAAATCATCCGAAGATGATCGCCCTCCAGGATCAGCATTCGATTATGAAACACCCTGTATATTCTTCGATTTTAAAACAACAGGCGTGAGTTAAACTGGTAGCAGGAATTGGAATTGTGATAAATTGGTACAAAAACACTGGATAGGGAAATACAAAAAGAAATGGGTGGAAGTGGAAATTGAATTATGGATATAAAAACAATCACAAAGGTCCTCAAAGAGTCCCAAGGAAAAAACAAACTTCGCAGGAATGATAGCAGAAGACAAACACCATACTAGTGGAACGCAGACATAGAGGCATAAACCGACCAGGGTAACAGTGCTAGAAGAATACTGACAAGGGCAAGGCGAAACAGAGATGAAGCTGATACTATTGACTATTGAACGATAATATAAGCTCATGCAAATAGAACTGAAATCTTCAATAGCACAATCGAAACGAAAGCTCTGGAGAGAGTTGTGCGACCAACTTGAACACGATATATAGGGGCAGGGTTATAAATTAGTAGTGAAACATCTGGGAGTCCCGCCAGTCCCCTATGAGCTGGAAACGATAAGGAAGCTTGAAATTATCCCAGAAGTCTTCCCAAACGAGTCCGATATGTGGCTCAGCAAGTCAGAGATGGTGGAAGCAGAACCATTTACTATCAAAGAATTGCTAGTGGCTACTGACAAACTGAGAACGGGAAAAGCTGCTGGATTAGATGGAGTCCTCCCGGAGACCATCGAGAGCTGTAGCAGTGGAACCAGTGGTGATGTTAGAGATGCTGAATGGTCATCCATCACATCAGAGATTTCCACCACAATGGTAAAGGGCATGTGTGGTTCTCATACCGAAATACAAATCTGCAGTCATGGAGAGCGCGTCATTTCACAGGCCTATATGTCTTCTCAACACTCTAGGAAACTATTTGAATTTCTGATGAGGGAAAGTTTGGTGACAGAATGGGATGCCAAAAGTAGCATATCTGCTACACAATTTGGGTTCCAAAAAGGCTGCTCGACCACACAAGCTGTTCAGTGGCTAACAGAGACAGCCAAACAGTCGAGGAAAACCTGTTGCGTGTTTGTCACACGTTAAGAATGCCTTCAATACAGCCAGGTGGAGTATAATTATGAGGAGGCTGAGGGACATCGGGATCAGCGACTACCTGATAAACATTGTGGAAAATTATTTTTGCGGACGGACGGTGGAAGTGAGAGGAAGCAACAGTATAGGCATCACGTCAGGAGTACCACAGGGCTTCGTACGTGGACGAACCCTCTGGAATATCCTATATGATACCAAATGGTTGTGAGACTATTGCCTACGCAGACAATCTTGAATTAGATGTAGAAGCAAATAACAACAAGGACCTGAAAACTCTGACAAACATTCCATCAGTGTCAATTGATAGACGGATACGGCAAAATTACCTGAAGTTAGCTTCACATAACACAAAGATGGAGGCCCGTCTGGAGGCCCGTCTCTAGAGGAGAGGAAAGTACTATCAGGGGTAGCGCAATCCATTATTATGTATGTGGCACCAATATGGAGGGAGGTTGTGCTTATCGGCATATAAAACAGCCTCAATCAAGGCGCTACAGGCCATTGCAGCGGTACTGCCGAAAGATCTGTCAATTGAAGAGGCGACCAATTTATATAACGCTATAAGAAAAGAACCAGGAGAGACGAGGAAGACCATGAGAACCAGATCACTCGTTGAATGGCAGCAGAGATGGAAGAAAACAGAAGAGGCCGCAAAATGGACGAGAGAATTGATACAAGACATAGCGGAGTGAGTGAAATGAAGGCATAGAGGAACACATTTTCATCTTTTCAATTTTTTGAAGGGACACGGATCGTTTCGGACTCATACCTTCCGCATAGGCAAGATCCTAAATGAAAACTGCATTTATTGTAGCGAAATTTATACCCCGTCTCATACCATCTTCGAGTGTCACAGATGGTACAGAGGAAGATCTCAGTTCCGGGTAAGCTATGGGGGTATGATGAACCAGCGTAATACCATACACGAAATGATCAGATGCGAAATAGAATGGCAAAAAATGCACATCCTCGTTATAGAATTAATGTCAAAGGAGGAGAAAGAGGAACGTCAACACCGATAGCAAACGGAGAATTGGAGAACAAAGCCCGCTCATACTGACTTTATACCTCACAAGGTAGTTCCAGTATATGGTAGAGGTGTCACCGAGATGTGGTTCGGTGGGTAGGCAGGGACTTGCACTTTTCAGAGCCCTGGGTCCCACACTCCCTGATACGATGGATGGCAAGTGCAAGGGTTCGAACATGAGTTTCTCACCCTCAACAGAAATAGATAAATAGTCTATTGACTATGTGACACATACAGAATATGATTCATAGCACGTCCTGGCCGTTTCGAGGTATTTGGAGAACCAGGTTGGATTAGGTCATGATTTTTTAGGTCTAACCTCACGTACAGGTTAAGTTAGATAACAAAAACTCATAGAGCTAACACAACGTAGACTCCATCCACGTACACGACCCGTAGGTTGGGTTAGAACGCATGATCAGAGTTTCCAAACAGAGTCTCCCGCCGTGTGCCCCAGACCCACTTGGGTACACTTCTGCTCAATTTGCTCTATTGACTACCAGATGGCGTGCCCTTCTTCAAACTCCTCTTTCTGATATACAAAAAACATGGCTGACGTTGTGTCATCCAGTAGAAAAAACATAACTGCCGACGTTTCAGATCTGTATGAATCATAAAAAAATAAGCACATCCGGTTTGTTAAAATAAAAATGGAAAAAAACTGATACTTAATTCGGATTGCCCGCGTCGAGAAAATTCCAAATCTGCAATGAAATGGCAACCTCTGGTTTCACATCCGGTTCCTCCAATTTCGATAATTTTGATATCAATGGATTTGTCTCGTGCCAAGAAACCTAATTGAGCATTTTTCGATGCCAACAGGGCTCAGGAAGCTAACTTTGTTAGTTGGTGAGCTTTAGCAGAATGTGGGTACTCTAACAGGACAACTTCAATTGGAGAACGTGAAAATGAAGAATGTGAGTGTGTAGAATGCATAAAATCAAGAATCGAACTGGGAACCTTGAAATTACGAGTATAACACTCTTCCAGATGAGTTATTTCGATTGATGGATCAATCTCTGTTGTAAATCATCAGTTTTTGTTTTCACTTCACCTTCTTGCATTGATGTGTGATTTCCAGCATTCTTTTAATAAGTTCAAACTGATGACATAATATTTTTTCATTGTTCAGAATTCTATAGTGTGATATATGACAGACATTTAACAGCCGAAATTTCTTGAACACAACATTGGTGAACTGATGAACGTTCATCCAATTAATAAAAATCAGAAGTTATCTTTTCCGAACGAGTATCGAATAATGCGCTGAGTTGAATTATTGTACTTGAAAAAATAATATTCCTGTACTCAACAGAAAGTTGATACATCGAACTCTTAATTATAATGTAAACATTCAATCTTCTGACGTTTGTATGTTTTACAGCGTTACCAGAATGTGTTTAAAGTCTTGTATTTACAACCTATTTTTCCTAAGGTGTAACCTATTTTTCCTAAGGTGTAAGGATTTCCACTGTGACATCATTACTCTTTCGACTCATTCTCGATATTCCATTGGAATTAGTTCTCGAATTACCAGTCAGGTATTGCCTCTGTCAATTGATCCTACATTCTATGGTTTGTTCTGAGCATGAGTTGAGTATTTTGTAATGTTTGCTTTGTTTTTCCAGTCTTCGGAGCATCATATTCTTCTCCTATGTTACTCCATTGAAATCTCCAAGATGTGTGTAGTAATTTCCTGGAAACTATTATTTTTCGCTCTTCTGATTTACTTGTATTATTGTTTCATTCATGGTCGATAAGTTTAGGTTTTTACAATATTGCCAGATTGTATTCAAAAGTCTTGAGTTTTTGAAATGATCACGTGTCACTGTCAGCGTTCAGTCCTGCGTGTTTCGTTCATTCTTGTTCCAGTTAATGGAGCGATAAGTCGTTATTTCCATTGCTCCTTCAGTAAGCTAAGGGTTTAAGGTACTTGTATATCAACCCTTTCCTCATTTTTCATCAAGTGTGCATAGAGCTTCTACGTGTTAGGTTAGGTTGATGATTAGGATATATTTGAACACTTGCAAAAGAAGTTAGTACTGATACAATGTTAGCAGTGTTTGTCTATGTGAGGTTGATAAAAAATCCTTAATCCATTCCGAATTCAGAATTTCATGAGAACGCTTGTTGAAGAAGGAGGTATTGATATAATATTAGAAAGTTTGGTTAGGTTGGGTTAATAATAAAAATATATTTGAACACTCACACAAGGAGTTGCTATTGATACAATGTTAGCAGTGTTTGACTAAGTTGGATTAATTTGAAAAAAAAAATTTCATCCGAGCGATTGTAGAAGAAGCAAGTATTGATATGATTTTAGCAGAGTTTGGTTAGGTTGGGTTGAAAAAAAAATATATATTCGAAGGTTTGCATAAGAAGTTACTACTGAAATAATGTTAACAAAGTTTGGTTAGATTGGGTTGATAATGAAAATATATGTCATTTGAATGCTTGCAAAAGAAGTTACTACTGATATAGAGTTGGGGTAGGTCAGGTCAATCAAAATGTTATATATATATATATATATATATATATATATATATTTATATTCGAATATGTATTATCCATCACGCTAGAACAACTGGTATACTGAACCTTTATCTATATTTACATCCTGAACTTTACCTAATTTTATTAAATCTTATATTTATTCATCAACATCAATGAAAAAATTCATACATCTGAGAAGAATTATCTTTCAAGGAAAAAATTTACCAAGTTGAGAAATATAAAATTCAGCAGGCTGTCATCTAAAATTCAGTAGATCTATAAAAAAAAACTAGAAATATAGGCTACAAGAACAAAAATCAACGATCTTATATACATTTGACAACTAAACCTATTTAGAAAAATCCCTAAATCTAGGGAGAAATCTAATTCTCCGACGAGAAATACATCCAATCAATTACAACATCTAAGGAAAAATCATTGTGATATACAAAACTTGAGCACCTGAAACATTCAATCTCATATTAAAAAATCGCCACACCTAGAGGAAAAAATATAATCCTACATGAGAACGGATGCTCAAAATTGAGTGGATTCATCAATGAGAAATAAAATAAAAACCGTATCAAAAGATAAAAATCCGTCGAGTTGACTTCTAAAAATACAGTAGATCAATGGAAAATATTTGGCATTATAGGTCTCGAGAACGTTAAAGAACAATGTTCCACGAGGATCCGATTTGGGTTAGGGGCTAATATACAGAAGATAGTATTGTGATGTCAACTCGTTCAGCCTGAATGATATTATGTGAACACTCATGTTGATCCGCAACTTCAAGAACTATTGATTTCGAAATGTTGAGAAACTGATGTTGACACGAAACGTGAAGAACTTGATGAAGATCTGACAAAAGTTGAACTGAAGATAATTCGATAATAGTCTCATAAAGGTCTAACTGATAATGATTCGAAACGTTGAGAACCGACTCGAAATGTCGAGAACCTGATGAGGATTTGCTAGAAGATGTTTCATGGAAGTTTTACTGAAGATGTTTCATGAAAGTCTCACTGAAGATATTTCGATTCGTGGAGAAGCTGATGATTTGAACCTGTTGAATTGAATATTTCATTGAGATTTATTATTTTGAATAATTTGGTTGTTATGGTTCAGATATAAATGAAGAGTTTATTTTCACTGTGAAAAATTATTTATCAATTTCTTAGATTTTCTACATTTTGTCTGCTACTGATTTGGATACTGATTTTCGTAAGGTTATGTGCCCAGATTACTGAAACTGGATTCGCTGAAGAAAATCAAGAAATTTGCATAATTTCACCAAATCATTTTTTGCTGGAAACGTGACACATTTCTGACAAGTTTGACAAGGAAAACAAACTTTGTAATGACGAATGAAAAACTGGATACAGCTGAGATAGTTAAATTCAACGGAAGCAACTACCAAGTGTGGAAATTCAGCATTTCTATTGCGTTGAGAGCCAGTGAATTGATGGACATAGTGATAGGCATCGATAGTTAACCTACAATATCTTCATCCAACTCGATTTCAAGCAGCCTCCAATCGAGTTCCTTATCGCGGCGCTCCAATGATAGAGAAAATCATTGCATAAGAGACTGTTTCTTTGAAGATAGCAATAGCGGTGAGCGCATCTCCCTCAGTTATGATTCCATCAAACCACTTGTGTTTGGAAGCTCCAAAACTCTTGGTCTTAATGGTTTGAAAAACATTGGCAATACCTGCTTTATGAATAGCGCAATACAATGTTTATCGAATACCAGATGGTTGCTCGAGTATCTGAGGAAAGACGAACATTTGAAGGATATCAACACAAGCATATCAAGTATGAAGGGTGCTTTGATGAAAGCATTCGAAGAAGTGGTAAAAGAACTTTGGTCAGAAGATTCGTCTGATGTGGTGGTTAACACTGTTTCTTTGAAAAGCCTGATACAAAGATTTGCACCTCGTTTTATGGGTAACGCTCAACAGGTTGCCAAGGAATTTTTCAGATATTTATTGGAAGGTCTTCATGAAGATGTAAACAGAGTAAGAGAAAGGCCTAAACCTATGTTCATAGAAATCGATGAAAATTTGAGCGATAATGAAAAGGCAAATGAGTCTTGGTCAAGATATCTTAGAATGGACAACTCGAAAATTGTCGATAACTCTGTTGGTCAACTGAAATCATCGTTGAAATGTACTTTCTGTGGCCATTGTTCTGTCACTTTTGACCCATTCTGGGACCTTTCACTCCCTATTCCAGAGAGTACTGGCAAACTCAGACTGTCGCAATGTTTAGACTTGTTTACTAGGGAAGAAATTTTGGATGATGACGAAAACCCACTTGTTCTAAATGCAAGGGAAGGAGAAAATGCACGAAGTCATTATCTATACTTAAATTCCCCAAAATTTTAGTAATTCACCTGGAAAGATTTTCGCAGATGGAGAGATTCAGAGAAAAACTAAATGTTTTCATTGACTTTCCTCTCGATGGATTAGATATGAATAATTATGCAGTAGATAACGCAGCTCCGTGTCGCTACAACTTGTATGCTGTATCCAACCATAGTGGAACAACTTTTAACGGACACTACACGGCTTACTGTAGGCACCCTCATGCAGGCACTTGGCACGAGTACAATGACTCGAGAGTATCACCGCTATCACCCAAATATATCGTGAGTGGAGAAGCATACGTCCTCTTCTATGATCAAGAGGACACCAAATCACAGTTTTAAATAGAACATTTTACTTATTTACATTATTTATTTTATATTCATCTATTCATAAGTTGTACTGACGTCATTTCATTTTATATTTATCAAAGATTGTTAATCATTGTTAGGCATGATTTGAGATAAACCTGAAGTTACTCGGACGAATGTTGCAGAAGTCCAAGAATAGGGAGAAGAGGAAAAACCAGGCAATGGCCATTTTTCTCAATACCATTTGTGAAGAATATTCCACCCCATTAGTAATTCGTCAGACTGCCGCAGACATGTGGATGAAATTGATCACCATTCACGGAAAGAAAACAGGAGTTTCCAAACATATCATATACCAGACTTTTTATGACCTCAAAATGCAGAATGTTGTAAAGATAGCTACATTCATTTCGGAAGTTGAGTCACTAGTAAAGCAGTTAGAAGACATGGGCGAAAATAAATCGGAAGTGGCCAAGATATCGAAAACAATCAATAGTCTGCCTTCCCAATATGACATGTTTGTTACTGCATGGGATTCGGTTGATTACACGGAGCAAACTTTTACTGAACTGATATCTCGGTTATTGAAAAAAGAGCAGAAACAATCAAAGAGACATGAGAATGATGAATCATTAGCGCTCCAGACACAGTGTCTTAGTATGGAATCAAATAATAGAAGAAGAATAACAAAAAAAAATCAAATACAAGATTTGAAACAAAAAACGAAATGTGGTGTGTGCAAGCTTACTGGTCATTGGTGGCGAGAATGTCCAGAAAAAAAGAAAAATGGTAAGTCGAGAATCTCTGTCAGAAAAAACGATGCTGAAGCACTGATCTCCAACCATGATGATCTTTCCACCGAAGAAGGCGATGATGTTTGGTCAGCTGATTCAGGTGCGAGTGCTCATATGTGCTACCGACAAAAATGGTTTCAGTCCTTAAAACCCGTTCAAAATAATATAGTTTTTAAGCTAGTCGACAATAAAGTTATCACACCAGTTGGCATCGGTCACAATTCAGTCAATGCTTAAGTTGACGCGGAATGGAATCCCAAAATACTTTTCGATGTCCTCTACATATTCGAATTGAGAAGGAATTTGCTATCTGTTGGAAAAATACCAGAAAAAGGGTTCACCATGATAGCCAAGGAAGATACGTGTGAATTATTTAATCCAGCAGGAAAATTGAGCTTCGTAGGTATAAAAAAAGGCAATATATTCCGAATGATGATGAAAGTGGAGTTGGAACTCGAATGTAATTCGGCTGCAGTTGGCAATCTCAAGCTATGGCATGAAAGGCTTGGTCATATTAATGAAAAATATGTGAAAGATACGATTGAAAGCGAAGCCGTTGAAGGAGCAAGAATAGAAGGAGAAGATAATTCCATTTGCGAAGGCTGCCAGTTTGGTAAACAATGTCGAATAAGTTTTTCTGAAAGTACCAGAGCAAGAGCCTACAATCCTGGTGAATTCATTTATACAGATGTATGTGGACCAATGAACGTGATGTCACCAAGTGGATCAAAATATTTTTTGCGCTCTTCAAAGATGATTGAACTGGATTTCGAATAGTCTATTTTCTCAGATACGAATCGGAAGTATGTGAGAAATTCAAAGGATTGAAAAATCTGGTAAAATGACAAACACGAAATGTGATTAAAGTTTTTCGTTCTGATTGTGGAAAAGAATATATCAACAAAGATTTGACAAATATTTTCAAAAAGGAAGGTATTGTTCATGAAACATCGGCACCCTCTGCGCATGAACAGAATGGAAAATCTGAGCGGGAAATACGAACTATTACAGAAAGTGCACGATCAATGTTATATGCACGAAATCTTTCATGTGAATTATGGGCTGAAGTTGTAAGTACCGCAGTTTACATTCTGAATAGAACTCTTCTGAAGGAATCTGTTGATGTGACACCATACGAAAACTGGTTTGGCATAAAATCCAACAAAAAATATACGAAAGTATTTGGTGCTGTTGCTAACATGCATTGTCCTGAAGAACTAACCAAGAAGTGGACACCTAGAGGTAGAAAAATGATTTTTGTCGTATATGAAAAAGACTCATTCAATGATAGGCTCTGGGAGCCTGGAAAAAAAGAATCAGTGCCAATGTAAGTTTGATGAAAAGATAACATATTTACACGAGGACAAGATGAAAACAGGTTGATTTTTGAACTGAAATTCGGAAATGAAAGTGAAATCGATGGAAACAAAAACGGAAATAACGAAGAAAATCAATGTTCCACGAAAAGAACAATCAGAAGCATCAATAATGATATCGAAAATAATTCATATGAGCTCAGAGATCGGTCAAAAATATAATCTCCAGATCATTTTCATAATGCGATGTTAATCGAGATTGAAAATCCTGCCACCTTCGGAGAAGCTATAGAATTGAGATATTCTAAAAGGTGGGCAACTGCAATGAATGAAAAAATTGATGCTTCATTGAAAAACAAGACTTGGACTCTAGTAGCTTCTCCAGAAAATGTAAACCTGATTTCATGTAAATAAATGACATAAGTGGAAAACATAGATTCAAAGCAAGGCTGGTTGCGAAAGGGTTTTCACAGCAAGGCTAGTTGCAAAAGGTTTTTTTACAAAGGCAAAGCAAACATTATCAGGAAACGTATTCTTCAGTGGTATGATTTGAGTCTGTTCGAGTTTTTGCCATAGCAGCTGAATACAATCTGGAAATAACACAATTGGACGTGGAAACTGCATTTGTATGTGGGAAATTGGAAGAAACAATCTATATGGAACAACCACAAGGCTTCGAAGAAGATAATTTGCTGTCTGAAGATAATTTCGTCTGCAAACTCAACAGAAGTATTTACGGGCTGAAGCAATCCCCCAAATGCTGGAATTTTAAATTCAAACAGTTTTCACAAAGATTTGATGTGAAACAAATTGATGCAGATCCCTGTATATTCGTTGATGATATCGACGGTTTCAAAATCTACTTGACTTTGTACGTTGACGATGGTTCGATTTTGAAATAACGATCGGAGATGCAAGATGTTACATCGGTATTGGAATGAAAAGGAATGGTGAATCAATTTTTATTAGTCAACAAGCTTTTACCAATAAATCCCTCAGAAAGTTCAACATGTTGGAATGTAAAAACTCATCCGTACCCGCTGAACCAGGAAATAGTCTGAGAAAGTCAAATGATACAAAGGAAACTGATGAAACTTGAAAACATATTCCATAAAGAGAAGCTGTAGGAACTCCTTTGAATATTGCCATGAATACCCGTCCTGACATAGCTTATGCTGTTATCTTTGTGAGTCGATTCTGTCATAATTCCGATCATTTGCACTGAAACGCAGTAGAAAATATCTTCAGATATTTGAAAGCTACCATAGATTATGATAATGTATACAGCAGAACTGGCAAACCGAACTTTCGACTGAAAGGCTGTACAGATGCAGACTTCGGTGGAGATTTGGATACCAAAAAATCAAGAAGTGGTTATATTTTTCTCTTGAACGAGTCACCGGTCACTTGGGCTTCTGAGAGACAGCAAGTTGTTGCTCCATCGACTACTGAAGCCGAGTATATTGCTTCATCAGTAGGAGTGGAATAAGTTTTATGGTTACGGCGTTTGTTAGAAGAACCCAATTTTTCTCCTGCCTATAATCCTGAGTTCCACAGGAGCATATTGATATTAAGTATCACTTTGTTCGCGGAGCCTCTGAATATGGAGTCGTCAAAATTGATTACGTGGAATCTAATTTACAACTAGCTGACATTCTCACGGAACCTTTGACCAAGGAGAAGATTTCTTCCGCTCGAACACAACTGAAAATTCAAAATTTTAATGAAATAAGGGAAGTGTTGAATTGAAGATTTCATTGAGATTTATTGTTTTGAATAATTTGGTTGTCATGGTTTAGATATAAATAAAGAGTTAATTTTGAGTGTGAAAAATAATTTATCAATTTCTTTGATTTTCTACCTCTTTTCTGCTACTGATTTGAATACTAATATTCAAAAGATCCTAATGAAGATTCGACAAAAGTTGAAATGAAGATAGTTCGAGCTGTCGAGGACTAGATGATGTCTCATAAGTGATGTCACCCCAGCCCGCTAGACAGACCTCAGTCAGTCAGACAGACAATGGTTGAGTATGGGATCTGCATTACCGACATACCCATCTATATATATATACAATTTAGTCAACTCGTAAACTTTTTTTTGGCCAAGTCGCAAACCTTTTTTTAGCCAATTCGCAAACCTGATGAATGGTAGTTAAATGACCACGTTGGACAATAGAGTTTTCTTATGAGATTTAACATGGGGGAAATATCCAGAACTGTTGCTGCATATCTACTTCCGTCTCTGAAGGGGTGAGTAAATTAGTAATAGGGTCACAAAGAATACCAAGTTCAACGCGGACGAAGTTGCTGGTATCAGATAGTTATAGTATATAACAGTTAATTGTTGGAGTTGGGTGAGTGAGTCAGTATTTTGAAAGTAACCCAAAGTGAGCAGGTAGCGAGTAGTTGGTAGATTTTACCCACGAAAACTCTTAACAAAAAAGCAAACCGACGAAAAAGGAAACTGAAAAAAAAATGAAATGAATCTTCCCAGTCCTAATAACTAAGCTCCCAAACTGATCTAAGTAACTAGTTTTGTGTAGGAGCCAAACAAACAATCAACGAAGACCACCGAATTACTTGAAAGAAATGATCAGAATAAAATAACATAAAAATACCACGTGAAATCTTCAGAGATGAACGATAACATTCCAAAAATGACCTCTCCACACGACCACTCGCAACAACGTCTGCCTGTGCCCGTTCGAGTAGCTGTCTGCCGATATTGACTTTGAGAACACTCGGCAATTTCCGATGGAGGGACGCGCCGCTGCCGCGCACCCCGCTGCCATCATTTTACGCTTCACGTAATTAATTTGCTTGTACGGCGCCGACTCGAAATCAGTTACTTACATCATTTCAGTTTGATATCTTTTTTCGCCAGTTTAATTTTTTGTAGAAAAAACTTATTGGGAAAACCATAAGCAGAAAACGCGTATGGAAAATTTCGGAAAAGTAGAGCCTGAACCCGTTGAATGAGATAGGCATTTAATAAATAATCACGAAGAAACCTCCATACTAGAATATAGATTACTGGCAACTATCTTCGTGCTTATTTCGATATTTTCCTGAACTGAATTCAAAAAAGCTATCTGAATTGCTGAAGTTCTAGCAGTCTAAGTTGCTCATTTCAAGTGATTATTTGGCTCAAAATTGAAATCGTTCAAGCATCAGGAATCGTTTTATTTACGGAGCTCTCTTGATACAGTCGCCTGGCTCCATATGCGTTCCTGTTACGCATTTTACTACGTGAGCGATCGGTTGCGACGAAGTAAACGACGTGATGCGGTGCGTTTATGATTTTATGAGGGGCGTAGCGATGCGACTCGATAACGCTGTCCTCTGTGGGGATCGCGTCGCGCACATCAGTCGAGCCGCAACGTTTCGCTATGAACAAACGCAATTTTTTTTTGCTCGAAAACTCCTATGTGAAATACAAATTCGTGAAAAAATTGCGACGCAAAAGGATTAAAACCAATATTAAGAACTTGAGAGGACATTAACATGGGGAATGTCATCAGCTATATGGATAATTGGGAAGTCAACCCACCAAATTCAAGGAGTATGCCCGAATGCTACCAAACAATATTCGATTACATTTTGAAGGCTATGAAATCTGCTATACTATCGAGTTCTACAGTTGAACGACCTATATCTGTCAAAGAAAGACTAATGGTGACTGCTTTGATTTAATTTCAACAATACGTCCAAATCGCACGGAAATATCAACCCAACTGAATGTGTCGCATCGCGTTGCAATGTGGGTACGCTGCTCGTTGCGTGCAATCGCTCACGTAGGCCATTCTATATGATCGGGTGTCGTTTGATATTGACGCATCGCGACGTTTTGATCTGCATCGCAAGCATCGTCGCAACCGATCGCTCATGTAGGACAATGCGTTAGTAAGCTCATAAAAGTAATGCATACCTGCTGATTCGATTTTTGTAAAATTAACCATGTTCACTTTTAATAAACAAGTTTTCATAACTCAAATGATATCATGAAGCGCGTATCTACATATACAGTCGTCAAAATTGTTACGTCCATTGAACAATGAAATGTGTTTTTAGCATATAGAATGTTTCTAGCCTACAAGACGATCCTACTTTTAGCTGCATTTGATTTTTCAATCGAAAACCGTTCGCCGGAAGAAAGCAAGCCAGGAGACCATTTTAATGAGGAGATAGATGACAATTTCATCATCAGCATTCATTAAAAAAACATGAAACAAAATACGAAGCGGTCTCAGAGATATTGGGGACAAACTATTGATTTTTTTTTAATTCAACATACTGTATCTCAAAAATGAAGCGGTTGCAGAGCTATCGTCTTGTAAATATATTTTTTTTAATCATCCGAAGATTAACGTCCTTTAGGATTTGTATTCAATTATAAAACACCCTCAAGGAATTTTTTCAAGTATTGAGGAAAATCAGTAAAACAAATTTGTATTCAAGGTAGTAATTATCAGGTACACAGAAAAGCATAGAAAAAATGGCACCGTTGCTAATTTGTGAGTGATCTCCAGTTAAATTAGCCAACTTTGAGGAATATCGAACCATACATTTTTTCCGAAATATATTCCTGATTCTACAGAAAACATATGAATGGTTCGAATTCCAAAAATTCACCTTCTAATTTTGGGGGTTACCTCTTCACTCCACAGAACTAACTAATATGGCTTCCATAGCAGAAGGTCTACGATTACAAACTTGGAACTTTGATGACAACAGTGACAGTGGAAGTGACTTGGGTTGAAATCTACAGATTATTTCTATGACCCAGTATTTTTTGCAGAACACCGAAATTGTCAGTGTGACCCTTACAAACTTTCCCGTATCAATTTCATCCTCACACAAGTTACAAAACCTCCAAACTTACCCTCTGCAGAACCTCCCTCTTGCAGACATTCAACCAGCATCTGTAAAGAAGTAGTTTGGGTGGCCACCCATGGGCGGGTGTTGACTGAACGTCGCTAGATCTTTGACTTCGAGGTAAACTGAAAAAATCTGTCTGTTATAAGCGGCGTCGGTATGCTCGTTTTGGTTCAGGATACCCCCTCCTCGGAAATCAGGTTGTCCAGCTGCTTGAAGACAATGCTGAAGTAGGGAATGCCATTTGTGCTGAAAATTAGCATAATGGTATGGAGAAACCGGTGACAAAAGATTTGATTTGTCAAATGATTAATAATAACAGGAACCCACAGAACCTCGCGTGTTTGATCCTGAAACATAAATAATTCTTGCGTTTTGGTACTGTACAAATGATCAAAATGATCTTCTTGATACGCCACTGACCGTGAAACGTTGGATCGAATCCATCAAGGACAATTAAACTTACCCATCGAACAGCGGATGGTAATGCAACAATCCATGCTGCATCTGGACGTACAATTCCGAACAGAAAACGACGAAAGAGGGATCGTACTTCTCGGACAACATTACGGAGGCTTTCAACGACTCGAACCATTCCGGAGTGCCTTTCTGGAGCGTGGCCACTATTCCCTCACGAATTTCCTTATTGAACGGGCAGCATTTCCAAAACGTTTTCTGAAAATAAAGGGATCATACAGTGCAGATCGACATTTTCAAATTACATTGTGGGAAAATTATACCAAAATACCTTTCTGTATGCAGAGACTTGTGTGCCATTTTTTGAACCCCGAAACAGGGCGTAAATAGGTATTTACGTACCAAGGTGTTCAAGTATACCTTTGTTGTCTTAGGATTTCAACACTGGGTGCTTTTCAATTAGTTATTTTGATTCACGTCACTGTCATAAACAACATTCGACAATACTAATTATATAAATGTTGCTCGATTATCGTTATCATTATTATTTTGGCTTTGAAAATTTTGCATTTCAGATGATGGTGGACGTCGCGGGTTGGCTGTCGTCGAATAAAATGGAATTTTTATCACAAATCTTTGCCTCGATCGACTTCACATACATGTACTTTTATTCAGAAAATTGTTCAGGAAACCTTGTTTTTTTGAGAAATATTGAAGAACCTCAGTCATTTCTATGTTTTGGAGTATGGACCATCGGGGGCAGTCTGTTCCTGACTTTATAGCAAACCAACTGACTCATGCATTAAACCTCATCGGAGGAATTCATCTGTTTCTATAAGACAATCATTTTTCATTTTGTTACTTCGAGGGTCCATAACTTCAGTGACGAAGGATTTCAGGAAACAAAGTTACATGAAGTACTAGTGATATTTTGATCCCTTCTATACATTTCCGGTTTTAAAAATTGTTAATGGTGGACGTTCGGTTATTTTTATGGTCTAGAAAATCCTTTATGGACACCTTGCCGTAGAAAGGTAGTGTGGAACACCCTGGTATCCGTGCTACCTGGTGAAAATTCCACCCAGTAGGCTCGTCTGGTCTGGCTGTACAGTCTCGGTTCACCAATTGATTGCCCGAAGATTGACTGTCTTCTGCCATCCAGGGCTACGCAGTTGCACAATATGTGTGATACTGTTTCTGGTATCTTACCGCATAATCTGCATGTTAGTTCACCATTTCATCAATGTGTCCTTTCACTGGCACATGTCCTGTCATTAGCCCCGTGATGATTTTTAGTCGTTTCCTGTTTAGAGTTAACATGTCTGCGTGTTTTTTTCCGGTACGGGCCTTTGAAGTACTCTTGCCAGTGTGTTTCCTGAGATGTCATTTCAGTATTGTTTGTATTTTTCCTGGAACCAGTCTTCTACAGACACTCGTGCCGTACATGCCAGTACCCCGAGGATCTGTCCTGGACCTGGTTCGTTTTTTGATCCTCTTCGGGCGAGTTCGTCGGTTTTTCATTCTCTGCAAAACCCTGGTGTCCTGGGATCCAAATCAGCTTGACGCTGTTCTGTTCTGCCAGTGTTGTCAATTCCTTTTTGCAGGTTTCATGACTCTAGAATATGCAAACATACATATAAGTCGGGAAGGCAGACGAAAATAGCTACCAGATTATGATACAGACAAAAATCCATCGGGTAGTGAACATGTCAAAAGAGAAAATGAAAAGATCCAATGAAAACTGTTCCTTATGAACTTGACTTTCACACATGTGATACCGATCCATGTGGGATGAAAAATTTTCAGTGAATACATCATAAATCTCTTAGATTTATTGAAGCCATTAAAGAAACAAACATGTTGAAGTCTCCCGCTAAGATGTAATAAACATTAAATTGTATATAAAGGAGGAAGGATTATTTACATCGCGGCACTTTAAAACCCTCCAGCTGGGCAAAAATATTTTCAATCATGTCTGTTACTCCTCTCTGAACCGCTGAATAAAATATAAGATGTAATGAATCAGACTCACGAATAACAATTAAACGAACTTTCATGTCGATAGGCTGATGGCCACGCATGGGGTAAACGAATAGATATAAAAATAAATGAAAATCTTAACTGACTCTTATTCGATTGAACTCATTTCACAGCCTTTCATCCGAGTGAGTACACAGTTCGATTAAAAATTCAGTTAACGATCAAATGGAAATAATTGAAATGTATATTCAACAGTATTAGAAAATTATCGGAACTAGAAAATGTTTTATCTAGAAACAGTGCGCGTCAGAGAAGATTTGGTATTTAATTACTAAAAATAATCAATTAAATAAATTATTAATTAATAATCAGAATCGTTTGATGAACATATTGTGTGTGAAATACAGAATCTGTGGCAACAGAGTAAGCTTTATATTATTGTGTTTTGTATAACATTAGCATCCTAGATCTTCTCCACCTATTATCAAATTGAATGGCTTATTCGATTTTCTACGAAATCTCTATGCAAAGTAAATATATGAAATTTTATCCACATATTTGAGTATGACAATTTGTAATTTTTTTCAAATCATAAATTGAATCAGCCTTGACTTCTGAACTACTCTATAGAATCTCCAGTTAATTGTAGTATGGATGAAAACAAGACTTCCATCCCTGCGAAATACACTCCAAAATATTTTGACTTATTGTTGTTAATTGACTCTATACCAAGATTTATTTCACAGTTCTCATTAATAATTAAGTTTATACAAACAATTACTATTTTTTCATTATTGTTTTATTCACATATTCAATAGAGTTTCAGTCATGTTGTACAAGAGTAAGTATAAGCCTTAGACTCATATAAATTATGGAACTTTCTTACAATTCATTTGGATGATACTTGTTCATTCATCATAGTTTCCTTATTTTTTTTAGATTGTTGAATTATTAGAATATTACATACTATTCACAGTGTGGTTGGAAAAAACTGAATTTATTTTATAACGGGTTTTAGAGTCATTCCTGTAATTGTTAGATCATTTCAATATACAACTTACGTTACGAAACTATTATTAGTCAAGTTGAATTAAATTTTTTGAAAATGTATTTGGTACCATAGGAGTACTGGAGTTGTATTGATTAGAATGTCATACCATACACTATGTATTTGTTGTAACGGAGTAATCTTTTTTTTAATTAATATAGTTTGTTTGTTTTTATAAGCGCTCTAATTATTTGCATTGTATCCTTACCTGAATTGGCGAAGTACACAATTTGAACGATTCCAGCTCTCTAAAAATGTATTACATTATATGAATATATATATATATATATATATATATATATATATATATATATATATTATATATATATGTAAGTTTTGATTTCCAAATATATTTGAAAATTAATACTTGATAAAGAAGAGAGTGGCGCCAGTGGATGGCGCCCCAACCTCGCACCATCCTTGTGTGTACCTACCCGTGAGAATGTACACCCCAATATCTAGTTCACGCCTCACAAATATTCATCTATCTCGTCTAAGAATACCATCATTAACACAACCACAATTTTCATTGCACCAGTGGACGGTTGCATCCGAATCGTCAGAATCATCATATTCGTCAGAAGACGAAGTGGATGAGTCTGAGTCTGAATCTGTCTCATATGATTGGTCAGAAGAAGAGCTCACTTCATTCACTTGAATGGAGCCATCACCAGCTGGCAACTCCAATGAACTTGGTTGTGGTGAATCACCACGTTCCAACACATTACTAGTGGAATCGGCAACGGCTTTGGTTACTTCTGACATGATGTTCAGGAGTGAGGAAATGATTGACGTGTGATTCTATTTATATCATTCAGAGGAGTGGAGGGGATAGGGATATGTCAGGAAAGGGGGTAAAGCGCGAAGTAAGAATGTAGTCGATCATTCAAGTTTCAAATAGACTTATTTCCATCAGTAATTCAAGAATATTTTATGAAGAGACTGAATGTGATTTCACTAGATATTATTTTTTGTTTATTTCCAACCTCATGACATCATGTTCTCGTTTTCCAAGTGATATTGAATATTTGGAAAAAAATATAAAAATTTGTCATATATCATTCTGCGCGCACCGATGTTCTTCAACTCTCATCATTCTGATATATAGCTGTTGTATTATTGAATAACATTGATGATCTATTTTTGATGGACTAGAGGGTGGCACCCCGCGCGCGCCTCCCCTGTGGATGGCACCCCAACCTGGCACCACCCTGTGTGTACCTACCCGTGAGAATGTACACCCCAATATAAAAAGCCCACCCCTAATCGTCAATCATGATGACATCATCATCATCATCGTCCATCACGATGACACCATCATCATCGTCTATCACGATGACATCATCATTCTCGTCGCCACTCACATCGTCCACTGGCTGTAGCACTGCCGGCCGTCTGCGTCCGGGTCTGCGTATGTGCATTAAGTCCCACCACTCATCCTGGTCCATTCTATCTCTCTCCGCATCACTAACACAATCGCAATAGTCATCGCAAACATGGCCTTCGTCCATACCTTCCACATCGCTAAGCCACCAGTCGTCATCCCCATAGAATGTTCGTGCACTTGACGACGATGATGAGTCCGACTCATAACCTGCTGCTGCTGGCGGTCCTCTGCTGGTTGAACTGACCTCTTCTCCTTGGATGGGGCCATCATCTGCTGACGGCTCCAACAAACTTGGTGGTGGTGAATCATCACGTTCCAACACATAACTACTGGAATCAGCAGCGGCTTTGGTTACGTCTGACATGATGTTCAGAAGTGAGGAAATTATCGACGTGTGATTGTATTTATATCATTCAGAGGAGTGGAGGGGATGTGTCAGGAGTGGGGGTAATGCGCGGAGTAAAAATGTGATCGATCATTTCGAATTTCAAAAAGTCCAAGTCTCACTATTTAGTTAAGAATATTTTATGTGTAGACTAAATGAGAGTTCACTAGATTTTATTTTTATTTCAACATTGATCTATTTGCTTTTCAGAGGAGAAAATTAATTCGAGTTCGGAAATTTTTTTTTGTATTAAGACCAATTTCACCATATGCAGAAATGTTTATTGTTTGAAAGTAGAAAAAATTATAGGACTGTCATTAGGAAAGGTAATCCATTCGAAAAAAGTCAACATCAAAATAAATTTATATTAAATTTTTTTTACAATATATACAACTATCAATAATGATCCAATATTTCAAATGAAACTAGCTATTGCGATAGCAACATATTTCTGCCAATTTTACTTGAAACAATGGATCTTTACAGTGGGCACAAAATTTTGATTCGATATCACCCAACTTCCTTCCTACGTGCATATCAAATGCCCAGTAGAGGAGATCATCCCGGTGGGCGACTGAAGAGGTATTGATTTATCTGCCCCTGGACAACATCTCATCCAGGTCGTCGTAGATGTCATCACCTAACCCCTCATCATCGGCAATCAAATTTTCATCTTCGTTTGGAGTAGCGTCATCCAATACTCCCTCATCGTTGACGGCCTCCACTGCTGCTGCTGCTGCTTCGTCCTGAATATTCAGTTCTTCCATCATGTTGACAACTTCTTCAACGGCACGTTTGAAACACATTTTGATAATTCCAAACAAGATACAAGTTTTTGAATGAAGTCCTACCGTTGCAGGATTCAATTTATATGATTTTGGTCCTAATCCCACTCCAAGAAACTCACACATACATGAGAATGAGTCGTAGAAATAACTTCCATACCCCCTCACCAAGACATCCACTCGCCTAAGGGGTGTAAACATCAGCCATCCTGCATATTGCCAGCGCATGCGCTTTACATGGACTCCTCGTCTCAAGGAGTGGGGAAAAGGCATAAAACTACGAGTGCTGGATCGAAACAATCATTCCTTCGACTCTGCTCGCTGGTATCGATCTAAGATTTTCAGTTTTGTTTCAGATTTTTTTCCGACGATCATGAAGAATTCCACCCGATCTCAGGATGTTGCTGCTACACTGACTCTTGTGAATATATCGGCTGCAGTTGACCTGAACGAGATATTCCCAAGGATGGTGTGGCAGGACCATCTCATGCGCAGGGTATTGTTCCCAATGATTCCTTCGATATAACACGATTTGCCCCAACGCCACTTCCCAGAGTTTCATCACCCATGTCAATTCAGGATGGTACTGCACCAGTGAGGGTTACAACAGAACGTTCACGACGGGATTCAGGAGAAGATATCGTCGATCGACCTCCAGCAGAGAAGCGACATACCACGAAGCAGGTGAAGTCGAAGGCATCCCCAAAGTCAAAGGGGTCTGCCAAAAAATCGGTAATACAGAAGTATAGAGATGAAATCCATCCTACTCTACTACGAAAGTGCTAGTTCTTCATCAATCCAAAGATTTCTTTAGGGCACATCGTGATTTATGTGATAAATTTCAGAAATAAAGTTAAATTGACAATTTTGAACTGTGTCGATTTCCTGACTTAATGAAGTAGATGTTGGAGGGTACATTCTGAAGGTTGGTACTCACAGGGTGGGTGCGAGTTGGGGCCCCATCATCTACTCCATCAAGTCTTTTTATTTTCATATCACATTGCAATTCTCATTACATAATCTATTTTCTACTCTTCTAGCTACAAATCTTATCGAAATCCAAATGGTAAGATTTCCTATATCATACATTAGCCCACTCTAATCTGGTCTGATACAATGCCAATAAATGTTTCGAAAGTTTCCACCCAGAGTTGGAGCATATTCCAACAAATTCAAAATAAAACATACAAGCTTCATTTAATTTTTTTATTTCTCTCAAATAATTCACATGAGAAGACGTCATCATTATTTTGAGGTACATAATATATTTTCACATATACTGAGGATCATCAGTCACATGTTGGGTTGGCAACCAGGCGGTGGACACACTCAATAATGGTTGATCAGATATCCTTCGATTTGGTAGGAAGATGTTTCTCTGGTCTATAATCTCTGTTTTGAAAGATTCACACCGTCTCCATATGGACGGTGCATCCATGAGTGGATGAATTTTTCTTCTCCAAATCTTCAATTCTTTTGAATAGATCATCATATTTCCCATCGACAGTGGTCTGGAGATGGATAATTTTGTTTTGCAGTAACTTCAACACATCTTCAGATATATCTTTTAACAATGATCTCCAAGACCGCTCCGCGGTTTTGTTATTTTTCAGACCGCAGTTTTTTACCTCGCGGTCTTGTGTCTGATATTCATGTTTATGTAGGGTAAAATATTGCAATAAAACACAATAGTGTGCATCATTAATTTTATTTGTTAACTATACACTTCGTATGAGCGTTGAATCCATGTCAATAATATAAACAGTTATCCATTCATCATTTTGACTATTCAAATATAAACTTTCCAGCTAATTTGAGTATTGTGAATGATACTATTCATCTATTTCAGCATTCAACAAAGTGATCAAATAATCCAATACTTTCGGAATTCATGCCATATTGAACTATGTTATCACATATACGAATAGTTTCATTGGGATCGCACTGATAGAACTCAATGTCATTGTGACCCCAAGGGGTTTGTGTTGTATTGGGAATTATAAATCTTTTATCATCATCATATGATAGTGCTACTTTATTTTTCAATTCCGTATACATATCATATGAGATGCTTCTGGAACAGTTCATCTTCCTTAAAATTTTACCACCATTCTCAACTATTTTCTTGTAATCCCCCAATGTCAATTGACTCTTCATCACAGATCTCTTCACCCCTTTGGCACTCTCCACTTCTGTTGCAAGAGATTGTACATAGTATGCTTTAGCACCTGTACCATAAAAACTAATTATTGAGTCATTGGGTAACTCATCTTTGAAATCACCCAAGAGTGAATTTGTTACAGGTATGCCAAATTTATTATGTCCAATGTAATCAGATGTGTCAAATCTATTTATATTGGTGCTGATGAACTCATAAAAATTGTCGGTATTTACTTTTAAAATAAGAGAATCTGTGTCAGTATAGAGCAGAGAAGCATCCTGACCAAATTCTTTCTTCATACATCCATAGTAAAAATCGTACATTACAGTCTTGGATAATTCCAGAATACAGAATCCCAAATACAGTGGTTTGTCATCATATACTTCCACTCTACCCATTTGAAAAGCAACGAAATTTTCACTAAAAATTGTGCAACTTTTGAAGTTTGGTCGTGCAATCAGGGCGCCTGCTCCCATACTCCCATGGGCATTCTGCCAATGTGTAACAAGCCTCACATCGATCCTATTGTCAACGTTTTCCATCGTTTTGCCATAAACTGCATTGTTTATCAACTTATAGAAATCTTCCTCAGACTTATTATTAGATATATTACGCATTTGAGTGCTGAGATCGATGTAAGGCTTCATCCAACATGACTGCTTGAATCTTCTATGAGTATGCATAACAATCAAACCTTCATTGACGGCCTGTTTCAAGTTTCTATAATGAACCACATACTTTCGCTTATCATTCAAATTTGGAATCAATTTTGGAATCTTGCTTTTGGAATTTGGTGGTACTATACTTTCTATCAAAAAAGGGAGGTCTGAATGTTTATCGTGCAATTCTTGAGGGTAATGTATGTCAACTTCAAGGACATATCCATATGGATCATTGTACGCCACAGCCATAATGTTTAAATTTGTGATTTCTTCTCGAGTAAGCCAAATGGAATCAGATGTAGGTAATGATTGTGACATACTATGTCCATATAAATTTGTAGCATCCAAACATGAAATGGATGATGATTGCTCACTGGGATCGAAATCAGGCCGAAACTTATTATTTGCTATATGCTTTCTATCGCTAGATTGACTAATACCTCCACGGATGCCTTTTTTGAAAAAATGTATCAAATCAATGTCAGTTAGTAGTTCAAGTTCAATATTTGTATATTTCAACATTGCATCCCAAGATAATCCAGGTGCAGTATAATATTGAGCTGGATCCAACTTATATGTATCTAAACAAATCCGTCTAAAATTCTCGAAAATATCACACAGTAGTAGGACATCAGATTTTAAATATAAATCCGAATATTCTCCAAGACTCTTACACTCAAATAGTTCCCAAATACGTTCGGCTCTCATATAATCTTTCTCTGATACATGTTCCTCATTCAAATTGTCATAAAACCGATTTTTTGTCGGTAAATTAGGATGATCCAATTTATTGATGTTGTCCACAAAACTATTTGGGAAAACACCTTTCTGCCTCATTAAATTGAATTTTTCTCTATCGGGAAAACATTTTAACATCTCTACACATTGCTTATCACTCGAATTTGCACCCAACTTTTCCAATGAACTTGACATGAACTTGAAGCTATCTATAAATATCATTTTCCAAAAAATGTTCTTAATTTTTCCTTCTTTACTTTGATAGCTATGTGTGTAGAGATGTTTTGAAAAAGAAATGTATTTTCCCTCAGTTTGAGGAATAACAGAAACCTTATTCTTTTTCTCATACAATTCTTCAATGAACATATGGCAATCATAACCACTTATATTATGGCATATAATGGGGATGAAATTTGGTAATTTGAAATTCAAATTACAGGCAGAGTGCGCTGCTGGATATCTTTTTCTACCCGTGAGATGGCAGTGGTCTCTGACTCTAACATCTCCTTCTGTGAAAGGTTTTTCACATATACCACAAGTGGTGGCATTATGAAATTCCTTTTCTTCTTCTGGGGTTTGATTAGTCATTGGTTTGACATATCTCAAATGATTATTATATATATTCCTCAAATCTTCTTCTATTCGCATTGTGAAAACCTTTGCCGCATCAGCACCTCTATATGAAACAAATTTTGTTAATTCATCATCAAAGGAACATTTTATCAGATAAGCAAATGGGTAAGCTTCGTGTTGGAAGGTTCTATTCGTGTACGCGAGTTCGGGATTCGGTACGGTGGTTTATATAGGCTTCAGAATCGATTCGAAATCTGCATATACTACAAATGGTACATTCATTTGTCTTTCAAAATTTTCAAACATTAATGTTTTACCGGCAACCATTTTCCCAAATTTATTTTTTCTGAAATCAGTTTGCGGTACTGTTGTACATACATGATTACAAGCATGCATCTGGTGACGCAACAGTAATCGCTCATTCAAAAAGTACAATAAACATCCATCACAGAAATATTTTTTGTGTTCATGAGCTGAAATTTGACACGACACCAATCTTGAAAGATTTTTTACCTAACAATGATGACTATTTCCCACCTCATCTGTGATAAGCAATAAATTGACATGTCTTCTGAGTTTTCTCTGAGAGTATCGCAGTGGCCCAATCACCTCACATTTGACTCTCTTATTCTCAATCTTAGATTCCAAACCATGAACATTGACTGAAATATCATTCGAATACTTAAACATTTTTATATCACGTAATTTTACTGGAAAATCCATACCTGTTACATTCAAGACAGTCTCATAATGTGGATAGGATGACACCTCCGACACTTTATTGTTTGTGGGAAATAATGCAGATGTCACGGCCCATGCAAAGCAGCATTGGTCTTAATTTTTTATGTTGACAACACCTTTTTTTCTCTCAATGAATTCGGGAAGTTTCATGTATGATGATCCGCCAAGTGGACTGTATTTGTTTATGTTCACCTCAAGGAACATCATTTTTTGGCAACTCCATCCTGAAAAAATTACTTTCATTAAATCTTTCATCATTTGCAACAATTATAACTACAAACCTGAATCACGCTCCTTAATCTCCGTACTTTAGGCAATTATAATGCAACGAAACGCATCAAATAATCCATTCAGATCAGTTGATCGATCTGCTATACGATTGGGGGAATTGAACGACTTTATGTGTGTCAATTCCTGGGTTCGAATGATATAACTTCCAAACACTTCTATGTTGACCTTGATGGAGTTGTGCAGTTTGATGTTTTCTTCCAATAGCTCGAGTACTTTATGCTTGATTTCATTGAAAAAAGGTGTGTACTCAGTATAAATATTTTCACTAGATACTCTGTAGCTAGAAATGCGACATTTGAATGCATTTTTAATGAGGTGTACACCACCACCCAAGTGAACACATGAATTCGTCCTATGTGCGAGTGTTCTATTGTGAGAATTGACTTGACTATATGGGATTATCATATTACAACAATTACATCTATAGAGTGGTTCACGTGTGAGTCATCGCCATTGTTCAATTTAACTCGTTTCACTGAAGGACCTCCCTGGCAATTTTCCCGTTGATGCCGACGTAGATTATCACTAAGAGTGAAATCTTCACCACTATCACACGAATACATTTCAGCAACTTGTTTTCAATAGTTGACTGGAGGAGACACTGATTCGAAATACTCTTCTCCTGGAATATTTCAATGAAATATCCCCACCCTACAACAAGTCCGATGCGATGCGCAATCTGTATTGTGAGGGGATTCTCTTGACATTCAGCGCACTCATCAATACTCACAGTTCACTCTCAGCTCTCTCACAGGATGAACGCCCTCCTCGCTTGGAGAGTGCAAGGATTCATGGAGGTCATGAGTACACAGAATATGTATGCCTACACCACAGCTTTAGTCAAGATCAAACAAACAAAAATCAAGATCAAATCTTGAGGTTGCCGAAACAATCCCAACATCAAAACTCAAGGTCAAATCTAAAAGTCAAAACTCAATGTTATGAATCTCAAGGTCAAAACTGTAGTCGAATCTCAAAGTCGACCAAACCCAATGTCAAAACTCGATGACAAATCTCAAAGTCAAATCTCAAGGTCAAACACACACCACATTGCACACCTGCAACCATTCAAGGTTACACGTGTCGTCATAGTGGTGGGGGGAGACCCAGAACCAGCCTGAATCTCCCACTATTACTCGCAATACAGACCCATTCATGTTAATGTCGTCTGAGGTGGTGCTTGGATAATCTTTGAATTGAATCTCCGTCCTGTCGTGACGACTTGTCATCACCTGCTTCCATCTCTGATGCAAAATGTCACCCGACATTTTTGGAATTTCATGTGAAATGGTGATTCCTAAGGCATCTTCAGTGTCGAAGTGGAGGTTCAACCTACTAAGTTGTAGGATAATTTGTGCACCCCTGCGCACTCGTGATGCTCCTTGCTCCGTTTTCGATACATGCTTGTGTATACTTGGCAAGATTTTCAATTATTTATCTATACTGGTTTACTATACTATTTTATCTCAACTGAATTCATGAATATGGGCAATATTATAACTTCAAAAGTGCTTCATTTTTGCTTTGGAAAACTACTCAATTTGACCATTTGATTTGAAATAAATCCATGGAAACTCTTTTACAGTACCACGTGTTCTAGTATGATAAATATGACTTATCTCTGGAATACTTTACCCTTCATCTTCTGATGATCCAATTTGATTACTATATTCTATTGTTTTTATGTTATCCACTGGTATTTTCCCTAATCTATTTTCTTGATTTTCTGCGAAATCCATATTCTGATAAACTTCCAGTCGGTTTGGGAGTCCAATCATTTTTCCAATTTATGGGCTATCCAAGTTTTCAGGCGATAACTTCTCGAAATTAGGTTTATCTTTCGACTGATTCTAATGATTTTTATATCTTAAGATACTTTCTTTTTCTCTTCTGTATTTTCTTTCAAATCTTGTACCATAAAACGTTTTTTCGGTGTTAACAATTCATTTTCTGCGATATTCCTTAATTTGGTATTTTCTGAATACACTTTACTCTTTGCTTCAACTATGCATATATTCAATAATCTGGGCGGCAAATTCCTATCCCTAAACAAATAAAAGTCAGCCTTCCTCTGGCGACCATCATTCCGAGGTTCTTGGCAGATTCCAACTTAGCGGGTAGAGTATCTCCCATGGGTGATTCATATCTACGCCCTAGACTGTGTTTCCACAATTTTCTATATTCTACATCGATCATCTTCTCTAGATTCCTTGATGCGTTAGCTCCTGCAATTTCAGTTCTCCCTGTATATGATTTGCTACCTTCTTGAATATTGTCATTCTCGAAAACTTTCATCCCAAGCCGTATATCTTTTATTTTTTTGGTACTTTCCTCCCCTGACAGGTCCTTCACACCCTGTATAGTGCTTTCCGTTTTCTGATTTTCTTCACTCTCTCTGTGATGTGGTAAGGGCATCTTGAAATTTCCGTTCCATCTCTCTGTTTCCTTAGGCAAGAAATGTCCGTCTCTAGACGAATAAATTCCTACTTTTTGACTGTCTTCCCCGAGCTGCGTACTGTCGTTCATGATTATCGTTCTCAGATCATTGGTTTTTACCATCGTTCTGGCAGAAAAACTGTCATCTTTGGACGAACTGGCTCTTTCACTACGATTGTCGTTCAAATTTCGTAGTTGTAGTCACACGTCACACATCCAAAGCAATACTTTTTTTACTTTTTGTGCATTTGAATAAAAGCTTATCTTTAAAAATGTTTCTTATTGATTATTTTTTAGGTTCACTTGTTAGTTCGTTCGTTACTGTGAATTTTGACCGACTCCACGTAATGGCGGCTCCAAGATGGCGGAAGAGATCGGCAATTATGGTCCGATTTCATTCAAAACTAGTATGTGGGGTTTTTCAGGGTGGAAGATTATGCATTTTTTGTCAACATTCGTAAATTCAGGGTGGCGGCTCAAGGAAACGTTTTGATTATGGTAAAATATTGGGGTTTTCGGGGGATTATATTTTTTTAAAATTTTAATTCAGGGGGCGGCTCAAGATGGGGACGATTTTTGTGATTATGGTCCGATTCGAATCAGAATTGGTATGTGGGGGTTTTCGGGGTCGGAGATTATGAATTTACTGTCTAAATTCATAAATTCAAGATGGCGGCCCCAAGTTGGAGGGCGAGTTTTGTGATTATAGTCCTATTTGAATCAAAATTGGTATGGGGTTTTAGGTTGGTTATGAATTTTGTGTCAGAATCTATAAATTCAAGTTGGCGACTTCAGAATGGCAGACGAGTTTTGTGATTATGGTCAGATTCTATTCAAAATTGGTATGTGGAAGTTTTTGGGTTCGGAGATGATGATTTCTTCCAGCTCAAAGGAAAGAGACCTTGTAATAACGATGAATTATTAGAACAGATTAAGGCGAAGTTACTGAAGAGCAAGAAACAAAATAACTGATAAAAAACCTTTTTCAAGACAAGTTTCTATTTGAGCCTTGAACAAACGTATAAAATTAGTTGTTACTTACCAACCAATCATTGTCCAATGAAATTAATTAGTACCTTCTTCTATGAACACTTCGCGCGACAAGGTTTTTGAAACCAAATAATTCAACAAAAAATAATTAAATCATTGTCAGCGATGACTTAAATTCATTTCATTCGTTTCAGTACACGGCAGGAATGGAAGCTTGTCGTTATAAAGGTTTTTTATCAGTTATTCTATTGTTGATAGAGATTTAAGCTGGTGTAGGAGTCCTTTAGTGGGACATGGCTTATTGAATAGAATTGTCCAGCTGATACAACTTTCCTAGTAGATTCATTGTATTTGTAATATGTAATATATATGTTCATCGATGTACCTAAACGCTGTAGTGATGTCATTCGGTAACCCCTTAAATCTTCCTTGGAATACTGAAACATATATTTGACAGATGACAGTCCTCATTAGATTAATCATCTTCTAGAATGTTTTTCGTATGACAGATATATTCTTTTCTTGATTCTGATATCTCCATGGTTCTGTGTTCCATCGTTCACTTGTCAATCTTGTCACTTGGGTCCAGCTATCACACCGAAACAATGACTTTTTAGAAGATAATGAAAATGTAATCTCAATTTTCCTCCTGGCCTAGAATATGTATTTGAACATGTGCGTCACGTAAACCTATACAACACTCATTGATCATGAGATATTTTATGGTCTTTTTGGCTCCTTGTACACCTGACGAGTAAGTAACCTCATATTTAAAATATGTCAATTTTCTTTCTCAAAAAAACTTTTCAGTAACTTGTTCTCTATCAATATTACTTACTTACAGGTACGCACTGATGATGACCTAACGGTCGAAGGCGCTTTGCTACGATTTTAATAAATTATTTTATGCACGAAATACATTTTTTTTTATCGATTATATCGATACGTGCACATAGTCATACTTTTCATTTCATTTCCTTGAATCAATCAATCAATCACTGATGCGCCTCCTGCTCTGAATATTATGAGAGGTATTGACTATCAAACAACAAATAATTTGCACCACTGTTTGTTTGGAATATAGCATTGATTTAAGTTTTTTTTTGGAAGTTGTAACGTATATCTGTGTTGGATGTGTGAATCCGGAAACGATGCCTTGTAATATCTATTCATATCAATAGCTATGAGATAACCTTCTACTTTTGATATAAATTAGAATAAGTCTTCATTTCGGAAAAAAAGTATTCGTCTAACTGTTCATGGGTAGTTGGTATTTGCATATCATTCAAGTCGAGACACCAGAAAAATCTATTGTGTCCAATATACAGCGGTGGTTGGAAAAATCCGGAGCTTATGCCAAAAATACAAAATCTCTATATTTCGTTTCACATGAATTTCTCAGAATCATTTGAGGTCTGTGTGTGGTTTGTGGGATATTTTTTGTAGCTTTAACAGTGGTGCTTGTTGTATCTTTGGGATGTGGTCCATAGAGAGATTCAAGAGCTCTTCCGTTCGTTCGTTCGTTCGTTCGTTCGTTCGTTCGTTCGTTCGTTCGTTCGTTCGTTCGTTCGTTCGTCCGTCCGTCCGTCGTCCGTCCGTCCGTCCGTCGTCGTCCGTCCGTCCGTCCGTCCGTCCGTCCGTCCGTCCGTCGTCGTCGTCCGTCCGTCCGTCCGTCCTCCGCCGTCCGTCCGTCCGTCCGTCCGTCCGTCCGTCCGTCCGTCCGTCCGTCCGTCCGTCCGTCCGTCCGTCCGTCCGTCCGTCCGTCCGTCCGTCCGTCGTCCGTCCGTCCGTCCGTCCGTCCGTCCGTCCGTCCGTCCGTCCGTCCGTCCGTCCGTCCGTCCGTCCGTCCGTCCGTCCGTCCGTCCGTCCGTCCGTCCGTCCGTCCGTCCGTCCGTCCGTCGTCCGTCCGTCCGTCCGTTCGTTCGTTCGTTCGTTCGTTCGTTCGTTCGTTCGTTCGTTCGTTCGTTCGTTCGTTCGTCCGTTCCGCTCGTTTGTTCGTTCGTTCGTTCGCTCGTTAGGGTGAAAAAAAAAGTGAATTTTGTTCTTTTGTGATATACTCAAACGATAGCGGTTTGTTCGAATTTTGTTACAATGTCTGGTATCATAGTCATGAAGGTCTGATTGCTTAATTAATGGAGTTGATTTTTTATAAATTTCTATGAGAACGTTGTACAAAAATAATGTGGGTAACGGCATTATTCTCAATTTCAAAAACAGAGGTTGACAATGATCTTTATAACCAGAATTAGTTATTATTCTGATAGCTTTTTTCTGCAATTTGAATTTCTTTAAAGCCCCAGTTGAGTTGCCCCAGAGTATAACACCATAGCTAATGTAAGAATGGATAAGGGGGAAATATGTTATTTTCAATGTATCGAAACTAGTAAAATTTTTCAGCTGAGGCAATAAAAAGTGTTCTAGATAGTGTTTTGCTCAATTGGTTAATATGACAGGTCCAAGTGAGAATACTATCGACAACAATCCCAAGTAATTTAACGCTGTCTGCACTTGATGTAGCGGCAGAGCTTGTTTGAAACTGTAACTGTTGAGTTTTATCTATATTCAGTTCCAGTCGATTTGTCACGAACCAACTTTCTGCCTTCTCATCGACTGCATTTGATATTCAAGATAGTTCAATCGCATTTTTGTCAGAGTAAATGAATGTAGTGTCATCGACAAACAAAACAGATTTATATGGATGCATGAAGTTACTGATGCCATTCACGTAAATTACGAACAGAAGTGGTCCCAATAATGATCCTTGGGGAACACCATGTTCAACGAATTTAGAATTCGAAATGCAATTATTGCTACTGACTACTTGATATCTATTCGACAAATCTGATTTTATGAGGGATAGAGATACTCCCCCAAAGCCATGATAATATAGTTTCTCCAATAATATGTCATGAGAGACGCAGTCAAACGCCTTGGAGAGGTCGCAGAGCGTAATAGCTGTGTGACTACCTTGCTCGAGATTGTCGACAACTTCACTCACCACATTGAGAACTGCCTTTGCCGTAGAGCGGTCCTTACGAAAACCAAACTGGGATTCGTTGAAAAATTTATATTTTTCAAAATAAGCGTGAAGACGTTGTTTAATAATCTTCTCATCATTTTGCTAAAAATGGATATTATTGAAATGGGACGATAATTGTTAACAAGAGAAATGTCACCGTTTTCAAATAAGGGAATAACTTTTGATAGCTTAAATGCATCAGGAAAAATACCCCTTGTGAATATTAAATTTATCAATTCAGGTCTCTTTAATGGTATCACTATTTAGTTCATAGGCGTCTGAGCATTTGGAATTTTTGACTGACTTGATTGCATTTTGAACGTCTTCTTCAGTCACTGGGCCCAGGGCTGCAGGGTGCTGAAATTCAGTAAATCCGCTTTGCATACCGTTGGAAGAGATTAAATAATATTGTCAGCAATGTTAACAAAAAAGTAATTGAAATGTTCAGGAGATATATCAGTATGAGTTCTAGTATTATTGTTTTTGTTCCTCTCAAAATTTATTATTTGCCAACATGCTTTCGCCTTATTTCCCGCCGAATGAATATAATTGTCATAAGCTAATTTCTTAGAATTTTTAAGCTGGGCACTATAATTTTTCTTCAAATTTCTATGTTATATAATCCCTTGGTTCTTTAGTTATATCGGCTACAAGTTTCGAATTTGACAAAGACTTCCTCATACTTTTTAGGGATTCATCATACCACATAGCTGGTGCCTTTCCGTTCTTTGAGTTGTATGTTTTCATTGGAAATCTTTTTTTGACCAAATCACAATAAGTATTTACAAGATGAGAAGATAGAATTTCAACATCAATAATTGTTTTGTTGAAACCCCACTCTACATTTGATAGAGCTTCTTTAAGCTTCATTAATCCATTTTGGGTTACTTTTCGAGAAATCGTTTTTTCATTTGAGGTCTCTGGTGTTTCCTCAATTATAATATGTTCGGATTTTCGGGGTCGGAGATTATGAAATTTTTGTCAGAATTCATAAATTCGAAATGGCGGCTCCAAGATGGCAGACGAGTTTTGTAATAATGGTCCTTTTCAAATTATAGGGGTTTGGTCGGAGATTGTGAAATTTTTGTCGGAATTCATAAATTCATGATGGCGTCCCCAAGATGGAGGACGAGTTGTGATTATGGTCCGATTCGATTCAAAATTGGTATACGAGGTTTCCGGGGTCGTAGATCATGAACTTTTTGTCAAAATTAATGAATTCAAGATAGTGGCTCCAAGATGTCAGACGAGTTTTGGGATTATGGTCCGATTCAATTCAAAACTGGTAAGTGGGGGTTTTTGGGGCTCGTTATGAAAACTTCCCGCGCTTGCCAAAAAGAGTCGTTTTATATTCTTGTTGTATAAATAATGATTTTTTTCACCTTTTAACATTCATACATCTAGAAACTGAGTGCTTTGTGGCAGTAAAATAACACTGATGCACAGTACTTCGATCATTTGACTGCTCCCAACTTTTTTAACAAGCCCTTTTTCAGTTTCCCCTGTCCCGGTGTCTGTCTGTAATCAAACATTGCAAGCCCATTTCTAGTTGACCGATCAACGTTTAATTTGGCAAGTGTCCATAGTTCCCTTGGCAATGCATTATGGAATTTGTGTTGGAAAATAAAACAAAATGGCTGCTCTAAGATGGCGGACGAGATTTTTGTTTATGGTCCCATTGGATGTGCTGCGACGAAGGTTATTCCGTGAGTTATAGATTCAAAAGCTTGTCGCGCAAAGTTTTCAGTTGGAATACAAAAGCGACATTATATTTAATAATGTCAACATGTATATAATCG
>JAFIRS010005908.1:0-46666 GCA_018342105.1 Gonioctena quinquepunctata | reverse complement strand
CCTATTGACTAGAGGAAAGCCTCATATATGGACAATTATATGTAACTATAGACTATTGAGCTGACCTTTTATATTTTTGAGTCAGTGATGTATCTTCTTTGTTGAAATCCCAAGCTTTCAAGGCGGGCTGTATGTTTGTTTTTCATCTCATATGTATGCCTTATTTTAGTTAAATCCGCAAGTTTATGCGTGATCAGTTGTTCTTCGTCGATATAGCGGCAATGTCACTGCTGCCAAAAAAGAGAGAATTGACTCTGAATTATACTCTTGTCAACGAAAGATGTATAAAAACCCTGGTGCTTGCACTTATACCTGTAGAAGTTTGGGATCGACTTGGCGACACTTGGCCTACTTAATAATAGAGATTACTAGCGTATCAGATGGCGCCAATTTCGATTCAGTTTCAATTCAGTAACAGGGTATATTCATTTCCTCAGATTTCTTTTTGAGGTGAACTGTGCGCGGGTTCTAATTCTAGCTTTGCTATTGGTTCAAAAGAGACATCTGTCAAACTTCACCAATAGCAAAGCTAGAATTCGATGCCCCCGAACATTGTACAAAGAAACTGTCCTGTTGTTTTTCGTATTTTGTACGATTTGAATTTGAGGTTAACTTCATTTTGACAGACGGAGAATTGGAAATGAAATTGTCATTAAATTGCAGAAAATAATAAATTCAATGCATACAATATAATAAACTATGGAAATATAATTATTAGTCAAGATTTGTACTTGCTTTTGGTATTGAATATAGGCGAAAAATCGCGAAAAATCTGCGGCTTTAGTCCACACAAAATACAAATGTGGCCCATTCTACAAAAAGTATCCTTACACACTACACTACCTCAAAATAAACAATTCCTCACGCACTAATGAACTGATTAACGAGTGATTGTTTGAAGAACAAACTCAGGAATAAGCTAAACAAGATTTCATATCAAAGAGATGGAAAACGCATAGATACCAACAAAACACCGGAAATAATTTCATATAAGATGCTGCAAATGTCAGAAATTAGGTTCTGACATTGAGCGAGAATATAGACAAACATTTTTGGACGGCGACATCTATCACAGAGAGAGAAGCTCTGTTGAAGTAACAGGTGGTGTCCCTCAAAAAATCTAAACAATATCGAATCAGTTCATTCACCAGGGTTTTTAGACATCTTAATTATACTCTTGTCAATGAAAGAAATTAAAAAGAATAAGTTAACACAACGTGGAGTGCTGTCTTATTCAAAACCGCATTTTCGGAAACAAGTTACCACAACTCGTCGATCAAACCAACGCGGACGAACGTCCCAAAAATACACCTTGTAGATTGTTCAAAATTTCTAGTAAAAATTAAAAGAAAAATAGGCAATTAGTAAACCTATGACGATAGCGGTACCGTGAAAACATTATTTATTAAAACCTACTGAGTAAAAGCCTTATAAACATTTTTCACATACAAAGTCCAGTTTCTGCTTCTACATAACGGACAGGAAATCCAATCGTCCCCACTGCGTGATCGGAGATAAGTATCGCCACAATAAAAACATTCTGGGTTTTGATTATCCTCTTCAGATGAGCTGCCTTCACTACTTGTAGTTACTTTCTGTTTCTTCGATTTCCTACTTGGTTTCTTTTGGATCCGTCTCTTCATTGAATTAAATACATCTCTTACTGTGGATTGAGTTTTTTTTTCTCTCTTTGTCCTCCTTTTCTTGAAGTTCCCATTCTAGTTCATGTTTATATGGGCTACTAGTTAAGATAGCAGTTGTTCCACACTTTCTTCTTTTTGGTTGTGTAACCCTTTTTTGGCAACGGCGGTCTTATTTATCTAGGACTTATAGCAAATGTTCTTATGGTAGGGGAATGGGAAGTTATCGTTTTTGAAGAACATGGTTGTTCATCTAAAATGTTGTTCTGTGGAGTCCGCTGCTTATCTTGAGAAAGTATTGTTTTTGATGAACATGGTTGTACATCCAGAATATGATTTTGTGGAATCAGTTACTCATCTTGAGGAAACCCTGCGTTAATACTTCATCATTTCTCTCCAAAGAGCCGGTTTCAGCATCAACATGGAGCATGTCAGTCGTCAATGAGGGAGCAAACTCGAAAAATTTCCATATCACATGGATATATGCCAGTTTTCCTAAATTCATTTATTGCAGTTTTTGGCATTCACGCTTGTAAATAAGCTTCCCCAAAAAGTCGGCTAACTTGAAACTGCGTAATAACGCGCCCAGGATTCTGTCGCAGAAACTTCTTTATACTCTGGACATAATAAGTGTTTAGAGGAAAATCAAACGATACGTCTAGGGGCTGCAGTTTGTGGCTGCAATGTGGAGGCAGGCACAGTATTTCCACATAATTTTTTCGTGCTTTCTTGATTACAGCCAAATTTTTTGTGTGGGTATTATGACCATCGAGTATTAGAAGTAATGAGTCTTCCTTTGTAGGTTTCTCGAAACTAATGAAGTGATCAAACCATTGTTCAAGAAAATATAGCTTCATCCAATCAGAATCACTACAAGCAAATGTGCAACTAGGTGGTGCTCCTTTAGTCAATTCAATTTTCATCCTTTTTCTTGGAAGAATTACCATAGGCGGCATAATATTTCCTGTTGCAGCCATGCGAATAACAGCCGCGCATAGAACACCTCTTTCGGCTGATGATATAGCGCCAACTTGCCTTCTTCCTTTCAACGCAAATACTTCACTATTTTTAGCCTGAGTAGTTGTAACAGCTGTTTCATAAACATTAAATATTTTATGTGGCGGATAATTATTTTTATACATCAGGTCCTTTAACAGATCAAAGAATTTTGATACCATTATTTTATTCAAACCCTGAGCTCTCGCAATTGAAGTTGACTCGGAAGACAGCTGAGGATGCCTTTTGCGAAAGCCAACCAGCCAGTCTTCACCCGCCATTTGCAGTTCTTTATTGAAGGGATGAGCTATTTTGTTTTTCTCAGCCAACTCGAAGGCCAGTATCCTAACATCTTTTTTTTTTTTTTTATTTTAATTTTTGGAGTCGCATCGTCTTTCGTTTAGCGACTGTATACAGTTATGTTTTAGATTCAACATTTATATCCGTTAAGTATAGTAATAAGTGATCGTTAGAGTCTTTGAAGATATCCGCTAAAGTTTCTTGAATTTGATATTTTTGTCTCTGCTTAATGTATTTCGTACACTCGAATAAAATGTGTTTCACTGTTAGACTTGTGGCACATACTTCACATAAAGGTTTTTCACTGTGTTTTAAGAGATATTCGTGGGTGAGGCGTGTATGACCCAGCCGTATACGTGTGATAGTAACCTCATCTCTTCGGCATTTGAACTTGGTTTTACGAGGGAGCACTGATTGTTTAATTTCTTTCAGTTTGGCGATCCCACTCTTGTTGCCACTTGTTGGTCACTTTCTGTCGGATGTAAGCCCTCGTGTCGCTGAGTACCGTTTGTTCAATTTTTGGGATGTCTTCGTTGGATGTGGTCCCGTGCTAGTTTGTCTACTGCCTCGTTGCCGTCCACTCCTACATGCGACGGTACCCATATTACACGCAATGCTGCTTTTTTCATTTGGAGATAGTAGAGTTCCCTCTTTATCAGCTGAAGTATTGTATGGTTGGGGTATTGTTGATTCAATCCTGATATGGCACTTAGAGAATCGGTGATTATTAGACATTTATCTATGTTTTTTTCATTCGCATATTCAAGCGCTTTCAGCATGGCGAAGAGTTCGCCAGTATAGATAGTGCTTATAGTTGGTATCCTGAATGACTTCTGATAATTATCTGATATGAAAGCTGCTGCTACTCCCGATTCTGTTTTAGAAGCATTGGTGTATATGTGGTGGTAACTTTTGTATTTTTCTAATAGTGTAGAGAAGTGAATCCGAATTGTTCTGGGGTTCACAGTATTTCCTAACATCTCTCCCGGTAAACCCATAGAACCTTTGCTCCATATCTAGGATTACCTATTCCCCTCCTTGATCTTTGTTAATACTGGTCTATTAGCACCCAACATTTTTTTTTCAGTACCTGCAGCATCTTCATTGACATTTAAAATTCTTCGTTTTAATGTAGTACGTGGTACGTTGTACTTTCTACTAGCTGTTTTGAAACATATCCCATGATTTTTCACTGCTTCTATAGCTCTGAGCATATTCTCAGCACTCCATGTCTGCTGTGTAGTAGGGCGTTGCCTTTTTTGAACCATTGCCACATTCCACTGAAATAAAAAACACTAATGTAGGTACTAAATATCGTTATGGGGCTAAGTGGCCACCCTGAGTGAAGTTTGCCCCGAATGACATTGTTTTATAAAAAAATTATTTACAAAAAAAATAATTGTAGGTTACTTTCATTTATAACGGTTTATCACCTACAGAATTCTCTGTTTAAGCATTTATCAATCGTTTGTACAACATTGGATATTTAAGACAATTTATTGAAATAAATGAGAGACTTACCATAGATCAGAGTTGGAAAAAACCACTAAAAATTGCGAAAAATTTATAGCACACCGAAAAATTACACTAGACCCTTCCGTGACAACTGCTAGACTAAATAGGGAATCGAATCCTGCGTTTTAACATTCACCAGTCCCCACTCACGGCCTAGTAGGAGGGGGTGACCACAATGCCCCTTGTGACCACTTTGCTTCGGCCTCCCCTACATTCCAGCCAAATAAAGTAAGACCTCCCAAAGTCCCATCTTGTAGTTTTGAAAACCGAAAAGTCAGTGAAATGTGAAAATTTTTGGGGATCAAACCAAATCTCAATGTGATTATTTCAATAAGATAAAAAGTTGCAAACGAAGATGCACAAAAAATTTATAAAATATATAAATAATGTTTCAGCATTAGTGAACTCTGGGCAGTTGGGCACTCCCAGTCAATCATTATTAAATTGAAAAAACTATGATTAGTCTCTTGTGATGGTATACTATATAATTGAGACATAATCTATCAAATATCCAAAGTTTTAACGCTCATAAAGTTGACCTAGCAAATATTCTTATATACAATCCATCTATAATTACTAAATGAAGCCAGGATGACGGAGGACATTGAGGACTAGTACTAGCCGACATACTGGTGGAGTCCTCACATATGTGAGAAGTAGCATCAATTTCGAAATAAAAATTGGATTGTTTTGAATGATAATTATTGGATACAACTCATTGAGGTTCAATTGAAAAGTGGAAAATGGTTGATCGGAGGTCTATATCACTCACCGAGTCCATCTTTATTGATATGTTAGAATATATTCTCGAAGGTTTCCCCAATAAAAGTACTAGAAAAGTTCTGCCTACTCATATTTATATATATATATATATATATATATATATATATATATATATATATATATATATATATATATATATATATATATATATATATTAATATAATGTTAATGTCGTATCCCCATTGGCATCTCGAATATTGTAAATTTTTATCACATTGGATTTGATCTCGATTTGATTTCAAGTATCCATTCAAGGTAGATTCATTTTAGATTTTATCCTCTGAGACAAGAACTACTTAAATTCATTCAAAAAAATATAGGTCCGTATTCGAAAAAATATAGTTGAAGGTGGTCCTCGATGAACGAAACAACATCGTATCGAAAGTCAAAGCACAGCAGATCAAAGCAAATTTGAAACAGAGGGGATATTTTCGTAATTTATGTAGAAATTAGCAGTCAATGGTAGACCAATTAATGCGATTTCTTCAATTTTATGTAGAGCTTTCAAAAAAATTATTTTCTAACTAACAGTTAATACGTAAATATGTGATGGCATTACATAATCAGAGGATGCTTACTAACGTGAAATTCAGAAGAAAAAAAAATATACGGTTAAAGAAACATCGGTGTTACAATTTGAAATGACAAGTTGACAACAAAAATAATGATTACTCAGTCACCTTTCTAGATAGTCAGAATACCAAATGAAAGAGATACAGAGTGAGAATATGAAAATGTTAAAGTATGTATAAATATAAAAATAATCATTTCAAAGCGAACTAGGTGAAATATTTTCTTCATGTTTTTTCAATAGATATGTAGGTATATATTGTACTGGGGTCAATAATTCCTTTATTGTTGTTTATATGAACCATTTCAAGAACGAGACTCTCATTGAGAGTTTGTTCATTATCGAGAATTTTGGCATTATTATAGTCAATTACATGATCCTTATCTATTACATGTTCAGCAAAGCAACAAGATCTCACATTTCTTCTGCAGTCACTTTTGTGAGAGGTTATTCTATATTTGAACATTCTACTTGTCTGACCAATGTATACTTCATCACAGCTGCTGCAAGGAATTTCATAAATTATATTGGATTTATTTTTGATCAGTATAGGAGTTTTCAATTTTGAGTGTATTTGTGATATGGTTTTCAAACTGATTTTAGCTATTTTAACATCAATATTAATGACCTCAGTAGAATATATACATATCTTTTGAAAAAACATAAGGAAAATATTTCACCCAGTCCTCTTGGAAATGATTATTTTTACATTTATACATACTTTTGAATTTTTATATTCTCACTCTGTATCTCTTTCATTTGGTATTCTGATTATTTAGAAATATGACTGAGTAATTATAATTTGTTGTCAACTTGTAATTTCAAATTGTAACACCGATGTTTCTTTTTTAGTATATTTTTATTCGTCTGAATTTCATATTAGTAAGTATCCTCCAATTATGTTATATCATCACATATTGAAAAGGGAAACATTCTCACTAAGTGTCCCTCCAAAATGAATGATTCTAACTTTTTCCATCTTTGCAAAGTGAGATTGCTTCTTGAAAATGTGTTTCCCATTTCTTTCGGTCTTCCTGATGATCGTGGAAGCGTGAAATAGATTGCGTCCATGTTACGAATGATTTCTGGTGAGTACTCTTTTTTCGAAAACATTCTTCTTTGCCTCATTCATCTCTATGAGTTCCTGATTAAGACTGGAATATAAAATCAAATAACTATCTGAATGAAAATGCAAATTTTCTATTTCAGATTTTTCTTTAGGGTCTTTTCAGAATATCTATCAGATGTAGTTCAATGTCCAGCGTGGCTTTAGCCGGGGAAGTAGATGTTTCCTGTTGGATATTCACAATAAATAACTTCATATTTATCGTGGATTTTTCAATTCACAGAAAAATCTTTCCATTCAATATTCAACATGAGTACCCCACAAGACGTTATCTTGACGATGGAAGATAGTGACTTAAGTTTATCTTTCAGTCGCAGATGATTCCACATCTGATTTTATGACCATCCTGTTCATATTTTCAACAAATCAATCATTAGATATTTGTGTATTAACTTTCAGTTATGTCTTGAAGAAGAAAAATAAATAATTTTTTTTCGAAAGCTCGACATAAAAACGAAGAAATCGTATTAATTGGTATACCATTGATTACTTCCCACTGATTTATTTATATATATATATATATATATATATATATATATAAATTTTTCATTTGAAAGTGAACTCACCTGCACATATACAGGAGCATTGAAAACGTCAGCCAAAACTTGAAGAATCGATTTATTCTGCGAAGCTCCGCCAGTTGCCAGAATTTTGGTATTTTTATCTGCAAATAAAATATATTTTGGATTCGAATACCAGGGTAGATTTTTTTCTCTTACCAACTTTCAATCCGAAGTCTTCAGCATATGCCCTATTTCGTAGGCACTGTCCTTCTATACAAGCTCTCACCTCAACTTCTAAACTCGTGAATTTACAGATATTTCCTGCCTTGTTGTATCTGTAATCTCCCCGTAGAAATGGGATTATCTCTTGTATGTCGTAATATAATCCTAAGTTTCCAAAGTTTCCCCTTGGAGTGCTTTCCAATAGCTGATTGAAGATTTCCCATGAACCATCAGCACAAGCATTCCTCACTCTCTCCCTCGTTAAGGAACCGTTCTTGAAGCTAATGAATGGGGAGAAGGAATGAAAGAATTCATCACTACAAAAATCTTCGGTATCTTATTTATGATCACCTACAAAAATCAGTAGCCTGTATAAGTTACAAAAAACGCCCTAATACAATTACATTTGGAACATCACTTGCTTCAGGAGAGCAGAAGTCTGATTCTAATCTTTGTATTTGGAGAACGTGATTTTTCCAATTCTAATGATTCGCATTTGTGACTGACAAATATGGTTTTCAAAGCTTTTTGTATTTTTGGGAAATGAAAAAAATTCATCATGAAATTGTTCGCTCCATAGGGGAGACGTTCCTTGAGTATTCCTACATATCAATTTTCTTCCACAAATAATAAGGAGTCAAATATTCATTCGGTTATATTATTCAAATAATCTCCCGAAATGAAAATAATTATTTTTTCACAAATGATTATAATAATCAGGAAGATTATTTTTATTGAATATATATATATATATATATATATATATATATATATATACACATATATATATATATATATATATATATATATATTCTCAATTCAAGTTAAAGTATTGAATCTTTTCCAAAATAGATCAAACTATAGATTTAGCAGCTGAACAACTTATTTATCAGAATGACACATATTTACAATCCGAGATTCTACCAACAAATTTCGGGTATTTTTCTATAAGGTTACTTTGCTACTGTTCGTTGCGAAACGGACAAATATTAACCACCTCAGTAGGGGTGACCACCTGTAGACCGATTTCGGGGTAATTTGCCCTTCATCAATACAGGATAGTTCAAGCAGACAATGATCAATATCTGCTAACCCGAATGAGACGATCAAAATTCATCCACCTATTAGTTTCGGAAAACACATTTTCCATTGTCTGTGAACTCAGCCCACTCTTAGATTTCTTTTGAGCTAGAAATAATGGTCATTCAATTCATTCTATATATATATATATATATATATATATATATATATATATATATATATATATATATATATAGAATGAATTGACTTCGACTTCGAAAAAAATTTTCACCACCTGCGGGATTCGAACCCGCGCCGGGTGGAAACAGTCGACACAAGACCAACGCTCTTGCCACTGAGCCACAAGCCCCTTAATATATATATATTCTTTATTTTTTTTTATATATATATATAAAAATTTTATTGATTTCTTTAATTAATGTTTGCTATAAATTTCAATTTTGATATGGTTTAATGTGGTTTTTTAATATATATATATATATATATATATATATATATATATATATATATATATAAATATATATTCGTTGTTCCATCCGGGAGAAAGTTGAGGCGGATTAACCTCCGGGGTATCGGTTTGAATTATGTCTAAAAATTTTTCACATATGGGATGAGGGGGACATATTGCATAGGTTTATCAATAGAGAGGTAACGATTTCTGACCCAAAATTTATATATGCATATATATTGTTATGTTAGGAAATATTATAAAACAATTGAACTTATAATAACAATAATAATTATTATTAGATATTTCAGTTATGGTGGTTAATGCTGTTTGTTTTGCAATTTTTCTCTACTTTTTATTATTCTAGAATCTTATATAGTCCGGTCAATTTAGACCAAAAAATGAGAGTGAAGTTACATAAAGTCCCAACAAGCTGAATTTTTGTGAAGTTGTTCAAAACATAATTACAAACAATGTCTAGAAGTTCCCCATCATTCCCCTGTAAGGAAAAAATTTAATTCATGGTCAAAGGTCAAAAAAATGAGTTTTTCGCGATTTTCAGCAAAACGGTAAGTTTTATCATAAAAGTACCTCAGACAAAAATTGTAGATCATAAATTATCTATAAAAAAAGTATCAATACTTTTTTTCTTACGAGTCACCGTTTCTGAGATATAACGATTCTAAAAGTTATAAAAGTTGTTATCGTCATAATATGCATGAGTACGCCACGTATATACATCTAGAGTTGTAAAATTTTATATAATATATATATATATATATATATATATATATATATATATATATATATATATATTAAATGTTTAAATATTTTTCTATCGGTCATTGTAACTTATACTTACAATATAAAATATACATAAGTTTTAACTACAAGAATATCAGGTAAAAAGAAACCCAGTCCCTTAATCTTTAAGCCCGTGTAACTTCGAGACATCTGTCTCTTGTTTCATTGTGTACGTGGCTAGGGTCTTTACCTGCTATAATAAATGAAATACCGTTAGTCTTGAGCGTCACTCTGTAGTGAAAACACGTGTTTATTCTAACCTATATTGTGCTGTTTTGAGTTTTATATTGAAAATGTCTGAATATTGTTTTATTTGTGCTAAACTTTTAACTGAAAGTGAAGTTGTTACTGTTGAACGTGGTATGAAGACATTAATTAATGCAAGTATCGAAAGAGCTGATGATTTTTCGGAATATCTCAAAAATCAGAAATCTGTGACAATACATGAAAATTGCCGTAAAAATTATACTCGAAAGTCTTCTATTGCTGCAGCTAATGACAACGTGAAGAACAAGAAGCCAGTACATCCACAGCAAGTCCTCCTCGTACTAGATCACGTATCAGTGAATCAGCTTTTTGTTTCAAAGAACTGTGCTTATTTTGTGGCGGGAAATTAAATGAAGAAAGTGAAAAAAGAAAATCCTCAGATTTTCGGCGTCGAATCAGCCAAGTAAGTACACTTCAATTTAAAGATTCAATTCTGGAAACAGCTCGGGCTCGTGACGATGCTTTAGCAAAAGCTGTTCTTGCTCGAGTCGAATTTGAATATGATTTAGTTGCTGCTGAAGCTAAGTATCATCGAGATTGCTATGCAAATTTTTTTAAAACCTTCCACTGGAGCTAAAATGGGTCGTCCTAAAGACGAAGCAAACGAATTTGGCAATGGAGGAAATATTTACTTACATTGAAAATAGCGATGACTGTCAGTTCACTTTGAACGAATTACAAAAGGTTTGCAAAACTACGACTCTAGATAACAGAACGATTAAGCTACGACTAAAAGTAAAGTATGGTGATAAACTTATTATCACTGAGAAATCGGGAGCATCAACATTCATATGCTTAGTGGATAATCATCATGATATTTTGAATCAAGCCTGGTACGAAAAAAAAATGAATAAAACAGAAGAAGGATTGAGAGTCCTAGACGCAGCTGCAGCTATTATTCGCGAAGATATTCAAACCGCAGTATTTGATAATTCTAACTACCCTCCACCAAGTCGCATGTTTGAAGATTTAAATAATGAAATCCCAGAATCATTGACATATCTTGTGGAACGAGTGTTTTAAAAAAAATAAACGATCAAATTTAGATCATTTTAAATTAATATGCACAAATATTTGCCATTGTATCATGACTGCTGTTCGACCAAGGTCTTTTAAATCTAAATTACAATTAGGCCTCGCAGTTTTTTTTCATCGAAGGTTCGGGTCTAAACGTCTTATACAAATCTTTTCGGCTTTTGGTTTATGTGCATCTTATAATGATACAATAATGTACGAGGCAGCAGCAGTTTTCCATCGTCCTCCTCATGTCCTACCACCAGAAAGTGGCACTCTTATTCAATACGTTGCAGATAATGCTGATATTAATGTAAATACGCTAGACGGCAATAACACGCTCCACATAATGGGTATTATTCAAATTTTCCAAACATTCAGTTTTCAGAAGTGCACGGCTACCTATGCCACGAATAAAAGAAACTCTTTCAGCAAATGATTTCAAGGCAAAAGCTCATGTGCCGATACAGACTTATACAAATGACGGTGTAGTAGGCTACAGTAAAATAAATGTTAAAGATTTTGTTTATGGAACTGAAACAGTATCGTTTCTCAAAAAATTGATGTAGTATGGTTTCATGGAAAATGGAAAAATGAGTCTTTACCCGGTTGGAATGGTTTTCTTGAACGTTTAACAAATAATCATACGAATTATTCTAAATCTCAAATTTCATTTTTACCATTTATTCACCAACCAGCCAGTAACTATAATACTATCTATACGACTTTACTTTGTGCATTAGAGAATGCAAAACGGTATGGCCACACTGTATGCATCGTGACTTTCGACCAGCCCCTGTATGCTAAAGCTCGAGAAATTGTATCAGCCGCACCTCAGGGCTCTGAATTATCAAAAATCATCATCAGACTTGGAGGATTTTATTTACTGATGCTCTTTATGGGAGCAATTGGTCATATTATGCAAGGAAGCGGCATGAAAGAAGTACTAGCAGAGATCTATGCGTCAAAATCATTAGAAAAAATGCTGAATGGTCATGCTTACGCAAGAGCTGTTCGAGCTCATACACTACTTCAGCTTAGTTTGGCAATTATAATATTAAAAGAAGTCGAAATGAATGACATAATGGATGCAGATCTAATCGTAAATATCGAGCATATATTAGGTAATACTCTTTCATACAATGATATTGAAAATGACGATGAAGTATCTGGAGCTTTACTTGATAAATTTAATCAAAAACTAAAAGAATATGAGGAACGAGGACCAACTGCAAAACTTTGGATTCAATATTTTGTATGGTTTCCATTGCTAAAGAATTCTAAGAGCTGAGCGTATGGGGATTGAAAGCTCATTTAAACTGCGTCAAAGAAATGCTTCCTTATTTTCACGCGTCTGGGCATTTTCCTTATGCTAAATCTGCACACCTTTACTTGCAGGATATGGAACAATTACAGAATTTGATTGATCCTGAAGTTTATGAAAAGTTTTCAGGAGGATTTTTTACAGTTAGACGTTCAGACAAATTAAGTTGTGGAACTTCAACGGACATGGTAATCGAGCAGTCTATGATGAAAGCTATGAAGACAGATGGAGGTATTGCTCGAGGGAGAAGTACAAAAGAGAGCGTCATCAGTAAATGGGTTTATAGTATGCATGCTATGAATACAGTTTGTGACAAATTAGAAGATATCGCTAATGTTAGGATGGATACGACCGAGCAGCAGACCAGATTTGCTCGTAAAGGAATGAGGATTTCAAAAATGATTTTTGAGAAAAAGCAGTGGCGTATCACTTTTCTCTTTAAAATGATTCAGTGCAAATCCTGCATGAACGCAACGGGCAAGAATAAATAATTATGTTGTACAGCAGAAAATTCCTTTTGCAGCATATAAGATGCGTACACGTTTCACAAAAATATCTAGGGTCATACCAAAGTTATGATTTTTTTTTCTTAAAACTGAAGACCTTTAGTACATTTGGTCATATGAAGTTTTTTTTCTCAAAATGACCCAAGAATGACCTCCTTCAATATTAGCATATTATTAAGAAACACCCTGTATATAAATTATTTTCTCCGAATGATAGCCAATGCGCTTACCCAACAGTTAACGTGGAGGAATACCAAGCATTCTGATAGAAAACATATCCGAATTTTGAATAGATTCTGACCATAAATCACATAACTCAAATTGTTGAATTTCGCATAGAAATTAACTATCTTCCACCCCCCAGATAACAATTTTCACTTCATTTCAACCATCAATCAAAAATCAATACACTACCTTGAAATGTTCAATTTTGACGAAAAACTTATGAATTCCAACCACAAAAACACCATACTCATTACCAAAATTGAACAAAATCCAGCCAAAAATCACAAAATCAGAAATATAACCTAAATATCCTCGACATATTTAACGTCCCCCAACCGGAAATTTTAGCGAATCCTCTGTTATTTCAGAGGTTCTTTAACGAGCTCAACATCTATGGACTCGGGACCGCCATCTTAACGTCTCCTCCAAAGGACGACATATCTATCGTCTAATTTCCTACTCATTGATAAGACGCCTGCAGCTGCAAATATGCTACTACGCTACAGTTGTTAGGGCGTTTCAACGCGCACCTTCCTTGTTAGGTCCAAGTACTAAACGCGCCCGATGTTGTTTGCTGGCTGCGAAAGGGGAGGGGGATGGGGGGTTGATATATTTTGAAAATTCGCAGAGACCACAAATGGCTCTTTACACCTTTATGCTTGTTATGTGTTATTGGTCTTCTATTCATCACTGATGAGACGCCAGAATTTGCCAGGCCGTCAAAGAGGGTGAAAACGGTGGTTGATATATTTTTAAAATTCACAAAGGCTACAAATGACTTTGTAAACCCTTCTGCTTTCAAAATGTAATTGTTATCGGTCTTTCTTCCGTCTCTGATGAGATGCCAGAATATTCATATTTGATATTGGTCTTTTCTGTTGAAGCGATTTAATATATTCCGATTTAAACTATTTGGGTAATCAATTTGTTTGAAGTATTTTGTATCATTATTAAATGAATATTCAAACAATTCCCACTCCCGTATTCCACCTCATTTGCGTGTCTGGCAAACTATAACGTGCAACCGGTATAAAAGTCAATAATGTGCAAAAAGTTGAGAAAGCCATTTGCGGCATCTGTGTATTTTCAAAGAATATCAACTCCCATCTCACCCACTTTGCGGCCTGGAAAATTCTGGCGCCATATCAAAGATGAGAAAATGACCAATAACAATGACATATTACAATCAGCCATTTGTGGCGTCTGTGATTTTTTTTAAATAACCTCACTACCATTCCACTTTCTCAAATCGAACTTATTCATCAAGCTGATTAAATTTTCTCACCCTCAGTTGAAACTGGTAATAATAGTATAATCATGTCCCTGACGGAATAAAAATGTATGTGAAAAAACGGAAAAGGAAAAAATAAAATAATCGAGATTTTATTTTTCCCAGTGTACTTATCGATGTGGCTAACTTCACACCCATTGATGACTATCACACCCATATTTTGACTCATTCCTAATTTCTAATTACCTACTCTTCTCGATAGCTTTTTTAAAAATGAGCAAAAGTACTAATTTTTGACGAATAAGTCAGTATTTTTTTGAAAATCCTCTTTGGGCCGTCATTTCGAATTTATTAATTTTTATATATAATCTCCGACCCCGAAAACCCCGCATACCAATTTTGAATCGAATAAGACCATAATTACAAATTTTCTCCTCCATATTGGGGCCGCCATCTTGATTTATGAATTTTGACAAAAAACTTATCATCTCCGACCACGAAAACCCCCACATATCAATTTTCAATCAAATCGGACCACGATCACAAAACTCGTCCGCCATCTTAAACTCATGAATTTCGCCAGAAAATTCATAATCTCCGACCCCGAAAACCCCCGCATACTAAGTTTGAATGAAATCGAACCGTAATTACGAATCTCGTCCGCCATCTTAGAACCGTCATTTTATTTTTTCTCTAACAAAGATTCCATAAAGCATTGTCACGAAATTATTAACACCTGCCAAACTTCAAATTAATCGGACGACTGAAATAAATAGAAGCTTGTAAAATAGAACATACTACCCTCCAATGAATGGCAATATAACTGGAGGTAACTGAGTTGTCGAATCTTTATTTGCATATATCACTCGGAGGGAACAACGAATTGTTTTTTAGATGAAACTATATATTATTGTGATGGGATTGATTTTGAGTTTATATATTTGTCTTTATTTTAGATTTGTTTCCACGATTTTATGAATGAATCCCTATCATAACAAAATGAAAACATCGGCTATTTTGTCTTACCCTTCTTCAAACCTCTTTTCACCTTATCTCAGCTCAGTCGGTACGCCTATGAACAAAGAGTCACCTCCCTTTTGACTAGCAGGTTCAGTAATGCCAACTTGTTGAACGACTTGATATCAAATTTGCTGTTTAGTGGGGAAAAAGTGTGGTTAGATGTTCAAAGATAAAAACAAATATTGCAGAAAATAATCAAATGGTTGTTTTATTCAGATAAAACCTCAAAAACTGTCCTACTCTGCGAAAATTACCTTATGGACTACACGAAAAACAATAACGTGATATAGTGCAATTTACTGTGAATGATTAATATCAGTTGGAAGTAAATTTGAAGGTTATAATCAGTCCTTTAGCATAAAAAATTGTTGAATTGTTCAATCAAAAGTAACACAGTGAATTAGATACTCAGTGTTAGTTAATAAAACTCAAGCGTTGCACTTTAGAGAGTTCTGCCAATAGAATACCTGTTATTCTTCTTTTGTGATGTTTTCCAACCTCATGGAAATACTTGTGTCATTGGAACTCACAGCTTCCTTGCATCCAAAACAAATTTCTGCTCCCGTGACTGGCTTTTCAGGATTTCTCGTTCTGTCAATAGGTGAGTGGAATTTTATAATATATAACTTCTCCCAGTTGTTCCTTAATTAAATTGATCTCGTTCTGGAATGGTTCGGTAGTTTTTTCCTGAAATTCACTATTATTTCTCTTCCAAAAATGTATACGTGCTCGTTTTTTTTTCAAAATTTTATCTCCTCCAAAACTTGTTATTTTTTCCATGGCAACACACACATTTTTTTTTCACAGATTTTAGAATTTCTTGCTACTTTCTACATCATTATTTGTACCTCTAATCAATTTTAATGATTTTATTAAAGAAATCTAATCCTAAACCTTATATACTATGTACAAATTCGGATAAAATATATTTTTGACAATTTTCTGCTTTAATATTTTTATATTCCATAACTTTTCCCTCACAATTCTCTAGACATCTCATTGGTGGGTTTCCTGTTGATAAGATTCATCATACAGGATGTTCTGAATTTATATATCAATTGGTCTACTTGTAATACGATGTTTTTCATAAATTTCACTTCCCAAATAATTCAATTGTGCATTCTCCTTAGATGTATTGTTGGTAGCATACTTTTGACAACAGAAATACTTCAGGACTGACCCCTTTGATACATCTGTATCGACTAGAGCAGAGTATAAGATTCTAGAATAATAAAAAGTAGAGAAAAATTGCAAAACAAACAGCATTAACCACCATAACTGAAATATCTAATAATAATTATTATTGTTATTATAAGTTCAATTGTTTTATAATATTTCCTAACATAACAATATATATGCATATATAAATTTTGGGTCAGAAATCGTTACCTCTCTATTGATAAACCTATGCAATATGTCCCCCTCATCCCATATGTGAAAAATGTTTAGACATAATTCAAACCGATACCCCGGAGGTTAATCCGCCTCAACTTTCTCCCGGGAAAAAATATATATTTATATATTATATATACATATATATATATATCTAATGAAAATCCACGATTAAACCATATCAAAATTGAAATTTATAGCAAACATTGAATTAAAGTAAGATCAACGTATAGATCAACGTATAGATAAGTTTATATATATATATATAAAGAATAAGAATAAAGAATATATATATATTAAGGGGCTTGTGGCTCAGTGGCAAGAGCGTTGGTCTTGTGTCGACTGTTTCCACCCGGCGCGGGTTCGAATCCCGCAGGTGGTGAAAATTTGTTTCGAAGTCGAAGTCAATTCATTCTATATATATATATATATATATATATATATATATATATATATATATATAGAATGAATTGAATGACCATTATTTCTAGCTCAAAAGAAATCTAAGAGTGGGCTGAGTTCACAGACAATGGAAAATGTGTTTTCCGAAACTAATAGGTGGATGAATTTTGATCGTCTCATTCGGGTTAGCAGATATTGATCATTGTCTGCTTGAACTATCCTGTATTGATGAAGGGCAAATTACCCCGAAATCGGTCTACAGGTGGTCACCCCTACTGAGGTGGTTAATATTTGTCCGTTTCGCAACGAACAGTAGCAAAGTAACCTTGTAGAAAAATACCCGAAATTTGTTGGTAGAATCTCGGATTGTAAATATGTGTCATTCTGATAAATAAGTTGTTCAGCTGCTAAATCTATAGTTTGATCTATTTTGGAAAAGATTCAGTACTTTAACTTGAATTGAGAATATATATATATATATATATATATATATATATATATATATATGTATATATATATATATATTCAATAAAAAAATTTTAATTTAAAAAAAATTTTTTTTTGGTATAAAATTTAAATAATTATATTTATATAAATACTCAGGAACGTCTCCCTATGGAGCGAACAATTTCATGATGAATTTTTTTCATTTCCCAAAAATACAAAAAGCTTTGAAAACCATATTTGTCAGTCACAAATGCGAATCATTAGAATCGGAAAAATCACGTTCTCCAAATACAAAGATTAGAATCAGACTTCTGCTCTCCTGAAGCAAGTGATGTTCCTAATGTAATTGTATTAGGGCGTTTTTTGTAACTTATACAGGCTACTGATTTTTGTAGGTGATCATAAATAAGATACCGAAGATTTTTGTAGTGATGAATTCTTTCATTCCTTCTCCCCATTCATTAGCTTCAAGAACGGTTCCTTAACGAGGGAGAGAGTGAGGAATGCTTGTGCTGATGGTTCATGGAAATCTTCAATCAGCTATTGGAAACACTCAAGGGAAACTTTGGAAACTTAGGATTATATTACGACATACAAGAGATAATCCCATTTCTACGGGAGATTACAGATACAACAAGGCAGGAAATATCTGTAAATTCACGAGTTTAGAAGTTGAGGTGAGAGCTTGTATAGAAGGACAGTGCCTACGAAATAGGGCATATGCTGAAGACTTCGGATTGAAAGTTGGTAAGAGAAAAAAATCTACCCTGGTATTCGAATCCAAAATATATTTTATTTGCAGATAAAAATACCAAAATTCTGGCAACTGGCGGAGCTTCGCAGAATAAATCGATTCTTCAAGTTTTGGCTGACGTTTTCAATGCTCCTGTATATGTGCAGGTGAGTTCACTTTCAAATGAAAAATTTATATATATATATATATATATATATATATATATATATATATATATATATATATATATATATATATATACAGAGGTGTAACTGAATAAGTGTAAAACATTCAAGGAGGTGATTCCTCATCGAAAAAAGATAGGATCTTTCATATAAAAGAAACTTCATTGGAGCATCCTTGTTAAGATACAGCCCTTAAAGGGGGGTACATAAAATTTGTATAACAATTTTTCACAAGCACTGAAAAGTTACAATATTGAAATTAACCTGACGTTTTGTACTACCAAAAGACACTTAGCCAGTAATTTATTTGGTTTACCCCATGGTTGTAAGGGGTGAAAAACGCAACCCCTAAAATTTATTTCCAATGTAACTTTTTGTCTTATTATTTGTTTACCATTTAAAAATTTATTTCCGATAGCCTGTTTCATTCTAAACAAAAAATGTCTCTTGGGTTTTTTGCCCAAAATAAACCAGTAAGCAGCAAAACATTATTTTACGAACAACTACAGAGATACATCGTCATAAATGCGAAAATACGAAACTAATCTATCTAGTAGGTCGCTATTAGCGATAGTGACAATTAAATTGGTATGACGCTGTCAGTTTGGGAATTTTCGAAATTGAATTAATACTAATTGTGTGTTGTTGTTCTGTTCTTAATTTGTTACTTTAATAATTCACTTGTTAATAAAATGGCATACACAAATGAGGAAATGGCTGATATGCATTACGTTTACGGTCTGTCGCAGGGGAATGGGTTAGAAGCTTCTAGAAGATATGCTGAAATGTATCCTCAACGGCAGCATCCTTCACATAGAATTTTGCTCGACTTCATCAACGATTACGAGAATATGGTTCATTCGACAAAAGAACGCAGGATTGTGGTCGCCATCGAAATACGAACACCACAGCTTGAGGAAGCAGTACTTAATTTGATTGAAGAACAACCTACTACCAGTACTAGAAAGATTGCTTTCCAGCTAAATGTTGATCATATGACGGTATTTCGAATTTTAAAGGAACAACTCTTATACCCTTACCATCTGCAACGAGTACAGGCACTGTTACCGCGAGACTTTCCGAACCGTCTTGAATTTTGCAATTGGATGCTGGAAATGATTAGAAGAAATTGTGACTTTCTGAAGACGATAGAATTCACAGACGAATGTAGTTTTTCTCGGGACAAGATTATTAATTTTCATAATTACCACATATGGGCTGATGAAAACCCTCACGCTATTGTCGAAACTAGTCATCAAGAACAGTTTTCTCTTAACTTGTGGCTCGGAGTTATTGGGGATGATTTAATTGGGCCTCATTTTCTACCTCCTCGATTAAATGGTGAGGCATACGTTCAATTTTTAAGAGAAGTGCATCCAGTACTGCTGGAGGAAGTTCCTTTGGCGTCAGAAGGGATATGTTTTTATGCATGATGGGGCTCGCCCATTTTAGTCAAGTAGACGTCAGCATTTAGCTGAAACATATGCAAATCAGTGGATAGGTCGAGGAGGACCACATAAATGGCCCGCTCGATCCCCGGATCTCAATCCTCTCGATTTCTCTATTTGGGGCCATTCACAGCATTTGGTATATCGTACTCCTGTTCGCGATGTAGAGGACTTAAAAAACCGCATCATCGATGCGTGCAGGTAATCAGAGACTCCAGGAATATTTGAGCGAATACGTGGCTCAATGCGCCGACGTCTAGACGCATGCGTAATGTTTGAAGGTAGACATATTGAACATTCACTATGATTTCTACATGTTGTGTGTTTTGTTATTAATAACTTAGTTTTGTTTATTACCCTTTAATCGTTTAATGCAGGTACTAACTACAAAATAACAATAAATCCCGTTCGCATTTATGACGATGTATCTCTGTAGTTGTTCGTAAAATAATGTTTTGCTGCTTACTGGTTTATTTTGGGCAAAACCAAGAGATATTTTTTTGTTCAGAATGAAACAGGCTATCGGAAATAAATTTTTAAATGTAAACAAATAATAAGACAAAAAAGTTACATTGGAAATAAATTTTAGGGTTGCGTTTTACCCTTACAACCATGGGGTAAACCAAATAAAATTATGCTAAGTGTCTTTTGGTAGTACAAAACGTCAGGTTAATTTCAATATTGTAATTTTTCAGTGCTTGTGAAAAAAATTGTTATACAAATTTTATGTACCCCCTTTAAGGGGCTGTATCTTAACAAGGGATGCTCCAATGAAGTTTCTTTATATGAAAGATCCTATCTTTTTTTCGATGAGGAATCACCTCCTTAAATGTTTTACACTTATTCAGTTACACCCTGTATATATATATGTGGAAATCAGTGGGAAGTAATCAATGGTATACCAATTAATACGATTTCTTCGTTTCTATGTCGAGCTTTCGAAAAAAAATTATTTATTTTTCTTCTTCAAGACATAACTGAAAGTTAATACATAAATATCTAATGATTGATTTGTTGAAAATATGAACAGGATGGTCATAAAATCAGATGTGGAATCATCTGCGACTGAAAGATAAATTTAAGTCACTATCTTCCATCGTCAAGATAACCTCTTGTGGGGTACTCATGTTGAATATTGAATGGAAAGATTTTTCTGTGAATTGAAAAATCCACGATAAATATGAAGTTATTTTTTGTGAATATCCAACAGGTAACATCTACTTCCCCGGCTAAAGCCACGCTGGACATTGAACTACATCTGATAGATATTCTGAAAAGACCCTAAAGAAAAATCTGAAATAGAAAATTTGCATTTTCATTCAGATAGTTATTTGATTTTATATTCCAGTCTTAATCAGGAACTCATAGAGATGAATGAGGCAAAGAAGAATGTTTTCGAAAAAAGAGTACTCACCAGAAATCATTCGTAACATGGACGCAATCTATTTCACGCTTCCACGATCATCAGGAAGACCGAAAGAAATGGGAAACACATTTTCAAGAAGCAATCTCACTTTGCAAAGATGGAAAAAGTTAGAATCATTCATTTTGGAGGGACACTTAGTGAGAATGTTTCCCTTTTCAATATGTGATGATATAACATAATTGGAGGATACTTACTAATATGAAATTCAGACGAATAAATATATACTAAAAAAGAAACATCGGTGTTACAATTTGAAATTACAAGTTGACAACAAATTATAATTACTCAGTCATATTTCTAAATAATCAGAATACCAAATGAAAGAGATACAGAGTGAGAATATAAAAATTCAAAAGTATGTATAAATGTAAAAATAATCATTTCCAAGAGGACTGGGTGAAATATTTTCCTTATGTTTTTTCAAAAGATATGTATATATTCTACTGAGGTCATTAATATTGATGTTAAAATAGCTAAAATCAGTTTGAAAACCATATCACAAATACACTCAAAATTGAAAACTCCCATACTGATCAAAAATAAATCCAATATAATTTATGAAATTCCTTGCAGCAGCTGTGATGAAGTATACATTGGTCAGACAAGTAGAATGTTCAAATATAGAATAACCTCTCACAAAAGTGACTGCAGAAGAAATGTGAGATCTTGTTGCTTTGCTGAACATGTAATAGATAAAGATCATGTAATTGACTATAATAATGCCAAAATTCTCGATAATGAACAAACTCTCAATGAGAGTCTCGTTCTTGAAATGGTTCATATAAACAATAATAAAGGAATTATTTACACCATTACAATATATACCTACATATCTATTGAAAAAACATGAAGAAAATATTTCACCTAGTTCGCTTTGAAATGATTATTTTTATATTTATATATACTTTAACATTTTCATATTCTCACTCTGTATCTCTTTCATTTGGTATTCTGACTATCTAGAAAGGTGACTGAGTAATCATAATTTTTGTTGTCAACTTGTCATTTCAAATTGTAACACCGATGTTTCTTTAACCGTATATTTTTTTTTCTTCTGAATTTCACGTTAGTAAGCATCCTCTGATTATGTAATGCCATCACATATTTACGTATTAACTGTTAGTTAGAAAATAATTTTTTTGAAAGCTCTACATAAAATTGAAGAAATCACATTAATTGGTCTACCATTGACTGCTAATTTCTACATAAATTATCGAACAGTCACGAAAATATCCCCTCTGTTTCAAATTTGCTTTGATCTGCTGTGCTTTGACTTTCGATACGATGTTGTTTCGTTCATCGAGGACCACCTTCAACTATATTTTTTCGAATACGGACCTATATTTTTTTGAATGAATTTAAGTAGTTCTTGTCTCAGAGGATAAAATCTAAAATGAATCTACCTTGAATGGATACTTGAAATCAAATCGAGATCAAATCCAATGTGATAAAAATTTACAATATTCGAGATGCCAATGGGGATACGACATTAACATTATATTAATATATATATATATATATATATATATATATATATATATATATATATATATATATATATATATATATATATAAATATGAGTAGGCAGAACTTTTCTAGTACTTTTATTGGGGAAACCTTCGAGGAATATATTCTAACATATCAATAAAGATGGACTCGGTGAGTGTATAGACCTCCGATCAACCATTTTTCCACTTTTCAATTGAACCTCAATGAGTTGTATCCAATAATTATCATTCAAAACAATCAATTTTTATTTCGAAATTGATGCTACTTCTACATATGTGAGGACTCCACCAGTATGTCGGCTAGTACTAGTCCTCAATGTCCTCCGTCATCCTGGCTTCATTTAAAGTAATTATAGATGGATTGTATATAAGAATATTTCTAAGTCCAACTTTATAGGCGTTAAAACTTTGGATATTTGATAGATTATGTCTCAATTATATAGTATACCATCACGAGAGAGGCTAATCATAGTTTTTTCAATTTAATAATGATTGACTGGGAGTGCCCAACTGCCCAGAGTTCACTAATGCTGAAACATTATTTATATATTTTATAAATTTTTTGTGCATCTTCGTTTGCAACTTTTTATCTTATTGAAATAATCACATTGAGATTTGGTTTGATCCCCAAAAATTTTCACATTTCACTGACTTTTCGGTTTTCAAAACTACAAGATGGGACTTGATGAGAAGCAAACTTTGGGAGGTCTTACTTTATTTGGCTGGAATGTAGGGGAGGCCGAAGCAAAGTGGTCACAAGGGGCATTGTGGTCACCCCCTCCTACTAGGCCGTGAGTGGGGACTGGTGAATGTTAAAACGCAGGATTCGATTCCCTATTTAGTCAAGCAGTTGTCACGGAAGGGTCTAGTGTAATTTTTCGGTGTGCTATAAATTTTTCGCAATTTTTAGTGTTTTTTCCAACTCTGATCTATGGTAAGTCTCTCATTTATTTCAATAAATTGTCTTAAATATCCAATGTTGTACAAACGATTGATAAATGCTTAAACAGAGAATTCTGTAGGTGATAAACCGTTATAAATGAAAGTAACCTACAATTATTTTTTTTGTAAATAATTTTTTTATAAAACAATGTCATTCGGGGCAAACTTCACTCAGGGTGGCCACTTAGCCCCATAACGATATTTAGTACCTACATTAGTGTTTTTTATTTCAGTGGAATGTGGCAATGGTTCAAAAAAGGCAACGCCCTACTACACAGCAGACATGGAGTGCTGAGAATATGCTCAGAGCTATAGAAGCAGTGAAAAATCATGGGATATGTTTCAAAACAGCTAGTAGAAAGTACAACGTACCACGTACTACATTAAAACGAAGAATTTTAAATGTCAATGAAGATGCTGCAGGTACTGAAAAAAAAATGTTGGGTGCTAATAGACCAGTATTAAAAAAAGATAAAAGGGAGGAATAGGTAATCCTAGTATGGAGAAAAAGGTTCTATGGGTTTACCGGGGAGAGATGTTAGGAAATACTGTAACCCCAGAACAATTCGGATTCACTTCTTTTACACTATTAAAAAAAAATACAAAAGTTACCACCACATATACACCGTGCTTCAAAAACAAATCGGGATGCGGCACTTTCATATCAGATAATTATCGAAGTCTTCAGGATACCAACTATAAACTATCTATCGGCGAACTCTTGTGCTAAAACCTTGAATATGCGAATAAAAAAACATAGATAAATGCCCTGTCACCGATTCTCTAAGTGCCTATCAGGTTGAATCAACAACCCCCCCAACCATACAATACTTCAGCTGATAAAGGGAACTCTACTATCTCCAAATAAAAAAAGCAGCATTGCGTGTAATATGGGTACCGTCGCATGTAGGTGGACGGCAACTAGGCAGTAGACAAACTAGCACGGGAATCCCATCCAACGAAGACATCCCAAAAAATTAACAAACGGTACTCAGGGGCACGAGGGCTTACATCCGACAGAAAGTGACCAACAAGTGGAAAACAAAGAGTGGGATCGTTCTAACGCCAAACTGAAAGAAATTAAACAATCAGTGCCCCCCGGGAAAACCAAGTTCAAATCCCCGAAGAGATGGGGTTACTATCACGTATCGGCTGGGTCATACGCCTTACCCACGAATATCTTTAAAACACAGTGAAAAACCTTTATGTGGGGTATGTGCCACAAGTCTAAAAAGTGAAACCATTTTATTCGGGGTGTACAAAAATACATTAAGCAGGACAAAATATCAAATTCAAGAAACTTTTGGCGGATATCTTCAAAGACTCTAACGATCACTTATTATTATCTTAACGGATATAAATGTTGAATCTAAAACATAATGTATACAGTCCTTTAATAATCGAAAGATCGATGCGACTCCAAAATTAAAATAAAAAAAAAAAAAAAAAGATGTTAGGATACGCCTTCGAGGGTTTGGGTGAGAAAAAAAAATAACTCCCCTCCCTTCAATAAGAAAACTCAAATGGCGGGTGAAGACTGGCTGGTTGGCTTTCGCAAAGGCATCCTCAGCTGTCTTCGAGTCAACTTCAATTGCGAGGGTCAGGGTTTGAAATAAAAAAAAATGGTATCAAAATTCTTTGATCTGTTAAAGGACCTGATGTATAAAATAATTATCCGCCACATAAAATATTTAATGTTTATGAAACAGCTGTTACAACTCTCAGGCTAAAAAATAGTGAAAAATTTGCGTTGAAAGGAAGAGGCAAGTTGGCGCTATATCATCAACCGAAAAGGTGTTCTATGCGCGGCTGTTATTCCTTTGGGTGCAACAGGAAATATTATGCCGCCTATGGAAAATTTTTCCAAGAAAAGGATGAAAATTGAATTGACTAAAGGAGCACCACCTAGTTGCACATTTGTTTAGTGATTCTGATTGGATGAAGCTATATTTTCTTGAACAATGGTTTGATCACTTCTTAGTTTCGAAACCTACAAAGGAAGACTCATTACTTCTAATACTCGATGGTCATAATACCCACACAAAAATTTGGCTGTAATCAAGAAAGCCGAAAAAAAATTTTGTGGAAATACTGTACCTGCCTCCACATTGCAGCCACAAACTGCAGCCCCTAGACGTATCGTTTGATTTTTCCTAAACACTTATTATGTCCAGAGTATAAAAGTTTCTGCAAGAATCGGGCGCGTTATTACGCAGTTTCAAGTTAAACCGACTTTTTTTTGGGGAAACTTATTTACAAGCGTGAATGCCAAAAAACTGCAATAAATGAATTTAAAAACTGGCATATACCATGTGATATGGAAATTTTTTCGGTTTGCTCCCTCATTGACGACTGACATGCTCCATGTTGATGCGGGAAAACCCGGGTCTTTTGGAGAGAAATGATGAAGTATTAACGCAGGGTTTCCTCAAGATGGCACTTCTGCTGATGAGTAACTGATTCCACAAAATCATATTCTGGATGTACAACCATGTTCATCAAAAACAATACTTTCTCAAGATAAGCAGCGGACTCCACAGAACAACATTTTAGATGAACAACCATGTTCTTCAAAAACGATAACTTCCCATTCCCCTACCATAAGAACATTTGCTATAAGTCCTAGATAAATAAGACCGCCGTTGCCAAAAAAGGGGTTTCACAACCAAAAAGAAGAAAGTGTGGAACAACTGCTTATCTTAACTAGTAGCCCATATAAACATGAACTAGAATGGAACTTCAAGAAAGGAGGACAAAGAGAAAAAAAAAATCAATCCACGGGAAAGGATGTATTTAATTCAATGAAGAGACGGATCAAAAGAAACCAAGTAGGAAATCGAAGAAACAGAAAGTAACTACAAGTAGTGAAGGCAGCTCATCTGAAAGGGATAATCAAAACCCAGAATGTTTTATTGTGGCGATACTTATCTCCGATCACGCAGTGGTGACGGTTGGTTCCTTTTTCCTTATGTAAAACAAAACTGGACTTTGTATGTGAAAAATGTTTATAAGGCTTTTTTTATTTTCAGTAGGTTTTAATAAATAATGTTTTCACGGTACCCTATCGTCATAGGTTTACTGATTGCCTATTTTTTTTTTTAATTTTTTTTTACTAGAAATTTTTGAACAATCCCCAAGGTGTATTTTGGGACGTTCGTCCCGGTTGGTTTGATGGGCGGTTGTGGTAACTCGTTTCCGAAAATAAGGGTTTTGAATAAAACCCAACTCCCGTTGTTTCTTATTCTTTTTTTCTTTCATTGACAAGAGTATAATTAAGATGCCCAAAAACCCTGGTGAATGGAACTGATTCGATATTGTTTAGTTTTTTTGGGGGGGACCCACCTGTTACTTCAACAGAGCTTCTCTTTTGTGATAGATTGCCCCCCAAAAATGTTTGCCTATATTCTCGGCAATGTCAGAACCTAATTTCTGACATCCAGTATCTTATATGAAATTATTTCCGGTGTTTTGTTGGTATCTATGCGTTTCCATCTTTTGATATGAAATCTTGTTTAGCTTATTCCTGGGTTTGTTCTTCAAACAATCCTCGTTAATCGGTTCATTGGGTGAAAAGAATTGTTTATTTTGGGGTAGTGTAGTGTGTAAGGATACTTTTGTAGAATGGGCCACATTTGTATTTTGTGTGGTAAAGCCGCAGATTTTTGCGTTTTCCCTATATTTTCAATACCAAAAGCAAGTACAAATCTTGACTAATAATTATATTTCCATGTTCATTTATTGTATGCATTGAATTTATTATTTTCTGCAATTTAATAAATTTCTTTTTCCAATTCTCCGTCTGTCAAAATGAAGTTAACCTCAAATTTAAATCGTACAAAATACGAAAACAACAGGACAGTTTCTTTGTACAATGTTCGGGGGGGCATCGAATTCTAGCTTTGCTATTGGTGAAGTTTGACAGATGTCTCTTTTTAAAATAGAAGCTAGTTGAACCCCCGGCACAGTTCCCTCAAAAAGAAATCTAAAGGAAAGAATATCCCTGTTACGGGTTAAACTGAATCGAAATGGCGCCATCTGATACGCTAGTAATCTCTATTATTAAGTAGGCCAAGTGTCGCCAAGTCGATCCCAAACTTCAAGGAAACAGAACCGGGCTTTTGGACAAATTTAACGAGTCAACCCTTTTTTGGCAGGTGACATTTGCCGCTATATCGACGAAGAACAACTGATCCGCATAAACTTGCGGATTTAACTAAAATAAGGCATACATATGGGATGAAAAACAAACCCCTACACCCCCCCGAAAGCTTGGGATTTCAACAAAGAAGATACATCACTGACTCAAAAAAAATAAAAGGTCAGCTCAATAATTTTATAGTTACATATAATTGTCCATATATGAGGCTTTCCTCTAAATCAATAGGTAAAAGCACTAACTTTTTTTTTCGCTTACAACACCATTCTTGGTCAGAACACTAACCACACGCACCACATTGTCCCTTCCTGGATGGACGGCGACGATGCGACCTAAGATTATTTTAATTTTCTTTGAGTTCGTTCTGACTGATTCGGGATTTTTTTCCTTCCAATTGCTGCGCTGTTTTCAAAAGTAATATATTCCAACGACCAACGCTTTAGAAGTGTTGGATTAATTCTACGTTTGAAAACAACTTCAATCTATTTGTTGGCAGCTCGGTGACGTCACGTTGGTACAGCTATCATGGAGTCACCAACCAGGGAAGTGACCGGGGTTAGTGCGGATAAAAACGTTTGGGGTGGTGGGACAGTGATGGGACGGGGGTCCAATATTCCTCAATCTGGCAGGTACGGTGTACAAACATTCGTAATTTAAATGTGCATTCCCCAAATTCGGTTAAATGGAAAATTTTGTCGCCTTAACAGCAGCCTCCCACAATCCGCCTTGGTGGGGGGGGGCTAGCGGGGGTAAAGAAGTGCCACGAGATGGAATTTTTTTCAAAAAGATGATCTCTTGTTTTCCGGTTGAGTAGATTTTTAATGTCATTTTTACAATGGCCTTCAACTCATTATTCGCTCCCACGAAGTTACCCCCGTTGTCAGAATAAATATCTGTACATAAAGCACGACGTGAAACAAATCTTTTAGACAGTTAAGGAACGCTTCGGTAGATAAGCTGTAAACCAGTTCAATGTGCACCGCTTTAGTTACAAAACATCAAAATACGATTTTTTCAAATTTTTCTTGATCGTATAAAACTATCTTTAATGAGAATGGGCCCCGCATAGTCAACACCCACTACGGAGAAAGGACGCTTCGGGACTAACCTGGCCTCAGGAATGTTCCCCATGGGAGGGTTTGAAATCGGAGGTATTATACCCCGAACCACACTCCTTCCGTTAATAGGCCAATATTTGCTCCCCACAGCATTTAATGTGGATGTAGGCCCTGAATGAAGTGTTCGTATGTGTTCATATTGGGAATAATTTTATAGTAAATGCTTTTTTTGTCGGGCAGCAATATAGGATGCTTTTATCTAGTCTTGGGAATATACATCCTTCTGCCGACGCGCAATAAGGTTCGAGTCAAAAGGGATTTAATGATGGTAATTTACTCGATTTTGATAAAGCCCTCTTTGTTTTGCGTTAAATTTCCGTAGAAACTTGATGCTTGGCTTCAGTAGTAAAATGAGCGATTTGTCGTTCATCGCGGTTAAATTACTATTAATTTTTATTTTATTTTCCAGGATTGCAATTGTGCACATATCTCAACATGTATGTAAATACAGATGAGTTTTGGTGAAAGGGGAAAAAAGCTTTCCAGAATGAATTGAGGATTTGGACCCAAAAACCGTTGTGCTTGTTTACGTCTCCGCTGTATGGGGTTGTCAGCTCGGCGCGTGATTCTGGCCAATCAGCTTCGACCATTTGTAAAAGTTGGCCGGACCACCATAACTCGTTTTGAATTAATTTTTCAGGGTTCTCACCTCGGGAAATGATATCGGCAGGGTTTTACTACCTTCTATTGTTTCGAAGCATGTGGATCAGTTGAATCTCGTATTTGGATGTCCGATTGGCTAAAAAGGGTTTTTTCCAATTCTTGGTTCCGATTTCAAAAGCTAACACGATAGTTGAATCTCACTAATAAAATTTTCTTAGCCGCCCATGTTCAAAGATTTTCCACCTTATTTGTTAAGGCGCGCAGTACAAAAGCGCCTGAGGGGTTCTAAGCAGGAAAGTTAATTTCTTCAATGGGGCGATTTTGACTTTGCACACAACAATTTTGAAAAATTGACACCGTTGCTGTCAGTAGTGCGAATGTAAATCGCGACGCCATAAAGCTCGCTCTGAAGTCCCAAGAATCCATGCATTTGAATTTAGACCATTTGACGAACGGTCACTTGACGAGGAATACGAATCTCATTTATACTTGGGAGTTGACGGCAGAGCTGTAGCCATGTGGTATGCATGTCAAGGGGGATTGATTCGTCCCACTCCGAACGTAACTCCCAGAGCTTCTGTGAAATAAGTTTTGCTAGGACGATGATTGGGCCGATCAGTCCTAAGGGATCAAAGGTTTTTGATATGGTCGCAAGGATCGTGCGTTTCGTAACTGGAGTTTTTCAAATCTATGTCAATACTATACGCAAATGTATCATTACTTGGGTTCCACATGAGCCCCAATGTTTTGACAGTTTTGTCATTCGATATGTTATATTTTGGTAGTGAATTTACATCAGAGTTATCTAATAATTCTTCGCAGTTTGATGCCCACTTTCTCAATGGAAATTTTCCACTTTCTGATATTTCTACAACTTGATTTTTTAGCGTGAGCGCTTCGGACACCAAATTCGCGCCCGTGATTAGGTCGTCAACATAAAAATCTTGCTTAATTACATTGCTTGCATGAGGGTAAATATTCTCATATTCATACGCCAATTGCATTAACGAACGACAAGCTAAAAAACTAGCTGATACCGTCCCGTACATCACAGTGTTAAGACGGTAGTGTTTCAATTCGTCGCTCGGATTAGAACGCCATAATATCCTTTGAAGATCGCGTTGCGTTTCGTTCAAATTTATTTGTCGATACATCATTTTTACGTCACCAATAAATTCAACGTTATGCTTTCTGAATTGAAGAATGATTGGGAATAGTTCCGATTGAATCGTTGGTCCTACCTTCAAAACATTATTCAAAGATAAACCGGAGCTTGTTGGATTATATGCATCATAAACGATACGAAGTTTAGAAGTGGTGCTACTTTCCTTCAACACCCCGTGGTGCGGTACATAACATTTAATATCGGCAACATCATTGTTTTAAATCGACTGCCGTCATATGCCCCAATTGAATGTACTCATTCGAGAATTCACGTACGCCCTTTTGTATTCTGAGTCGCGTATGAATCGTTTTTCAATCGGGAAAATCGGGTAATCCGCGGCTTTCTTGATTCGCCCAATTGATTAAGCTCATCCTTCGTCGGTAAAAGTTGCTTGAAACGACCTTGATCATCTCTCCGGAATGTTTTAGCATAATGTTCTTCACATTCGAGTTCTTCAAAGTGTAGTGGGTTTTGTTTTACCTCTTCTATTTCCCAGAACGCTTGTGCTGTTCATATAATTCGTTATTACTTATAGCAATGTGCATGAAATTCGCGTATCGTATTTTCCACATTCAAATGTCGGAGACAACCCAACCTAGTTTGGTTTTCTGAATTATCGGATTGCTCGCATTTGTCTTTATTTGACCTACACACTATGTCGAAAAACACCTAGCCCTAATAAAATATCAATTTGCTTCCGATTCATTGAAGGTGCTATCTGCCAAATTATATTTTTCAGTAAATTTATTGTCGAGATGTCGAATGATATTTGTGGCAAATACCGGGCTATTTTATCGATTACTAAAAAAGGTTTTTTGCTTTGTATTTTCCGTCGATTGAATATATGAAGGTTTCCGTTTTATTCGATATATTGCTGATCGAGTTGTTGATGCCCGCCACTGGAATATTAATTCTGAACTTTTCAATTTGAGTTTATTTGCCAGATGATTTGTGATGAAGTTCGATTGCGATCCGCTATCCAACATCGCCCTACACGCTACTAAATTTCCTCCAAAGTCGCGTACATTTATTATGGCTGTGGCAAGTAATACTTGCGATGAATATGATTTAAAGACTGGTACAGATGCGCCCTGTCTTGATTTTCTGGTAGCCAGCGAATGCGCTTCGCGTAGTTTCACCGTGCTCGCTTCGCTTGCTGTCGTTGATTCATCGGTCGATGTCGACTGTACATTGTTGTCGGTTGAACACGCGGTGCCATTGGCGTGCGGAGGTAAAAGGGAGTGATGTTTTCATTACAGAAACGACAGTTGGATGAACGGCAGTTTTGTTGGAAGTGATTTGGCCTCAACAGATTAGAACATAGCTTTAGCTTTTTTTCTTCTGCGAATCTACTAGGAATGGACATTTTTTTTAAATTTATCGCATTGGGAATTGAAATGAGGTTGATTGCAAAAGTACAAGATATTCTTTGCATGGATAAATTGAGAATTGAGATTTTTTTCTTCGCCGGTTCAGTGAGTTTTCTTCGTGATTCGATAACCCGGTTTTGGGTCTTGGTTTTATTTTCAATCGTCTCTAGTAATTAACAGCGTTTCGTCAGAAACTCTGTCAATTTCGCTAGTTTTGGAGAATCACATTTTCTCCCATTCCTTTGCTAATGGGATCAAGTTTCGATGATAAAATGTATATGAGAAAAGAGTATCCATTTTCAATAGGTTCCTTTGATGCCTTCAGGGCACGTAGATTTTGTTAAAGTTGTCCGAAAGCTTTCTTAGATATACATGAGACTCAAGTTTTACGGGATGGGAGCTCAAAATTGCTTTGATGTGAGGTGTATTATGAGTTTGTTTATTCTCGAAGCGTTCTTTCAGCATAGTCAGGCTATAGAATAATTCGCATTGGTAACTTCAGTGATTGTATGACTTGCGCGGCCTCTCCTTTTACACAGAAATGTAAATAATGAAATTCTTGTATGTCGTGGCGATTTATTGGTCATCGATTAATGAGTTGAAGGTGTCCCTGAAAGCCATCCATTGATTATAATGACCGTAAAAATCGGGTAGACTTAGTTGTGGCAATTTAACGCGACCTTGCGTTTGCATTATCATCATTATAAACACTATCAACATTAATCCCGTTTCTTCTTGGCTAGAGGACGAATTTGGAGTCTGTTTATTTGAACTTCAATTTATTGAATTCCGATATGATTATGCTTTTCGGCGAGCAATAGTCTTGAAGTACGAATCTTCAAACATCTCCGTTCTTGCTCCTGAATAACGTTATCTATAGCTTCAATTTCATTTTGAATCGATTCAAATTGCTCTAAAATGTTGTGATTCGAACCTAGTTTTCAATTCATTTATATCATTCGTTTCCGGGTTGGAAGCGTTCAAAAACTTTGAAATCAGGTGACCCTAGCTTTAATTTGGCCTTTTCAACTTCAGTGCATTTAGATCTGCCATTTTGATAAATAAAGCAACTCTCCAAATAAAGCAATAAGATTGGAATAAGATGATGTGGAGGAGGAAGGAGGAGGGTGACTCACTGCACTGGTGGGGCCTAACTTCGCTTGATGCTAGGCGGCCCGTTTCACTTGCTTCGTCTCGGCTGGTATTTCGATGCGGTAATACGCCCGGACTACGGGGTGTTGTGACTTAACACACCACCATGTAATACCAGACATTATTCGTTAGATTGAAAAAAAAAAGTATTGAGAGCATCGACTATCTGAATATAGTCAAACCGGAATATGATATATGGAGCGGTCGAAAAGCCAATTTCCTTTCTTTCAAAACCGAAACGTGGTTGTTTATCCAGGAAATACACCGTCAGAAGGACTCGAACAAAACAATGATTAAATAAATAAATTAATAAATACAGAAAAACAAACGTGGGCTCACCCTGTTTAACACTTATTCACTGGGTATTTAAACGACAATTGGTTTTGATTTTTTTATTCGATTACTCCCGCGTCAATTGGTAATTTTATTTTATTCGCCCGATATATTAGTATCGCGTAATATGGCTATGGTTTTTTTTTAAGAGATCATGAACTATGGAGTTCTGGTTTCCCTGGATTTATCTCGATTCGGGAAGCGTTGACAAAACTAGGCAATTTTTTGGAGCTTCAATACTTGATTTGAATTTAGTTTGCAGTTGCTTAGTTTGATGTTTTCTGAGTTCACTACACTGATTAGAAACTCTCATCATTGTTTACGATACTGGGATTCGACTGACTTTTTTTAACCTCACTTTTGAGAGTGACATATTCTTTGGTTCACTGTTGAACCCGCTGTATTTTGATCTCGAACTCGCGCTTTTTATATTCCGTTATCGAATCACGTGATAATTTATCTCACGGCGACTAGTAATTATAATTATCTTCAACCAAAATTAATGGCTGTGTTTTGGTCATTGCACGCATTGATGATTAATGGGTTGTTTTGTTTCTGTCATGGATAAAAATATATAAAACATAATTTTATGCCTTTTTGAGGAAAAGTTATATTTAATGGCTGTCATACTCGGTGAATTTATGGCGTTTTCTATGGTACAATTACATTGAAGTCGTTTTTATGATACTGATAACGCGCTGTGAAATAAACAAGTGGCAATTAATAATCTTGTTTACCATCTTAGATGAGTTATTTATGACTCCGGTATACAAGGGTTGTTTCTTGATAAGAATTTTTGAGTGCATTTTAATTGTCTTCCAATAACAACGTATGGTTTAACGAGCGTATGCTTATCAGCTCTTTCATCAAGCATTGAACCTTATTGAACTTTTTTCCCGCTATCACGATATCCTTTGGGAATATGCTTTCTTTGGTGGGGAAGAAAGTTCTTCTGTAATTTCAGGGTGACATCCGATCCAACCTCTAAAAAAGTTTTGACAAATCAAATCTTTTCCCAATAAAATCTCTTTTCAACAACAATAAGGAAAATATTTTAATTTTTTTGGAAAGTAATTTTTCTAGCGACAAATTTTATAAGTCTTACTTTGACAATACAATAGATTACTGTTTTTAACTTTAGAGGAAAATTATAATCTATTACCAAAGTTTTATCCTTACTTTCAGTACTTAATACAATAATTCCAAAATAACATCAAATAATCTGAAACACAAATAAAGTTTTTTTCTTCGGGGGGGAAATTTATACGCACGGTTGTCCTATCCCCAACTGGGAATTTTCTTCTTTATTCCGGGGGACCCATTCCCTATCCGGGGGGACCTTTTGGGAATTTTTCCTGCCCCCGGGTGCGGGGGTAGGTAGAACTGTAACCATTATCTTTATCTACGTCTGACATCTGTTCTCAAATTTAAAAGGCCTTTCATGCAGTTCGAGTCAGTGCCGGTAATTTTTTTCAAACCGGGACGAAAAACTTTGTTTTTTTCTGGTTAAAAAAGTGCATTGGCATTTTTTGGGAATGGTATTCGGTTTCAGTGGTCAAAGGGGGGTAATTATTCTTTTAAAAAATCTTCGTTCCTGGGACCCATTTTTGGGCCCCAATCCCGGTGTTTTGTTTTGTGAATAGTGTCTACTGAATTCTGTGGGAGTGCTTGCCTCAAACCCCATACTTAATTTAATGCTCTGGAATCTGCTGGTCCCATAATTTCGCCTCCCCGACGGTTTCCCCCGCTTTCCTTCCAGAGACAAATTTTGGGGTTTTAAAAACCCCCAATTCAGATATAACCATAAACCCCTCCTATAGGGGTTAGTAAATTTTATCATTATTTTTTTTTTTAGGTACGGAAATTTTTTTAACCGTCGGATGTTTATTTAGTATTCTGCAAATCCAGAAAATTTTCCAAAATCGTGATTATTTATTTATCTTTATTATGTAACTCGGCGATTCGATATTTTATAACGTTTCTTCTTGCATTAATTTCAAACATATCGCGTTTTTTTTTTACGCCTGTAGTCCGTCTTTTTATTTTAGTTCTGTCGACCATTCTTTTTTTTTTTATGACCTAAAAGAATTATATTCGTCTAAAAATAGTTTGTTGTTTTCCCGGGTTTACTGTCATTTTTTACATAAAACCCAAAAAAAATTTTTGTTGCTTTAAAAGTTTTCAGTTGATTCCCTTATATATTTTTTTTATTTGTTCCCGTACTATGATGAAATTTAAATTTTAAATTTCCCGTTTTCATTAAAGTATCGATGGATTTCGTATTTTTATTCATTCCGATTTTACAATTATCGAGCTATAAATATGCTTTGGCAAATTAACCTTCGGGTTTTTTTTTCAATTTTTCTGCGTCTTTTGCAGTCCCCTTAATATAAAATTACATACAATATATACTTTCCCAATTTCTGGTGCATCTGAAAATTTTCTTGTTTAATGATATCAAACGTTTAAACCCAAAAGTTCCATGGTTTGTTCTTGAACAATCCCCCCCTGTCAGGGGTTTTGAAGGGGAATTTTTTCGGAATCCTTCATTTTTTGGACATTTATTTTGGGGCAATTTTTTTTTACATTCGGATTAACTCTGGAAATTCGGGGTATTTTCTTCATTTTTAAAAACTGGGTCAAAATTTTCTTCGTTTTCTTGTGTCCCCTTAACTGATTCCATTCCTATCCATATTCATATTCGTTTTGTGTTTATTATGGGTATTATTTGATTTTTTTTTTTTCCCCCTGGTTGGGTTAAAATTAAGTACGATATTTTTTTTATTAATTTTCCTTTTTGCGGCTAAGGTTCAAATTTTTTGCTTTCATTTCCCCCGGGGGTAAAAAAACCCTTTTTGCCCCAGAAAAATTGACCGGGTTCCTTTTTTGCGAACCAATATTCAAAAAACTGGGAAAAAATTTTTCCCCAAATTTTTTTCATCCTTTGTTTTTAATGTAAAAAAAGTCTTATCTTTGGCGATGTATTCCGTTGGGCGTTTAACCCTTTTGGATGGAGCATCTCCCTTGGGGGTTCATATCTATCAACAGACCATTTTCCTTGAGTTACTATTTTCACATCGATCACTTCCCTCGATTTTGATACATTACCTGTTGCAATTTCCGTTCTTTTCTGAATATGTCTGGCTATTTGAATATTTTTTCCTTTAAAATTTTTCCTCCCTTTTTCCTTTTCGTTAATTTTTTTCCCCCTTTTGTGCTGATGGGAAGTTCCGTTACATCTCTCTGTTTCTTCGGCAGGAAATGCTCGATCTATAAGTAGGTTTCCCCTTGTCAACTGTTTTTTTTAAATTTCCCCCTTTTCTACCCCCATCTTTTTCTCTTGTCCTGGAGATAAAACCTTTCCTCATCTCCTTGTTGCTCGTTTGAACGCGTGTTTCGCTTTTGCTTTTTTCCCCAGACGATTTCCCATATTTTTTTCATTAAAACTTTTTTTCAAAAGGGGGCCCCCAAATTTTAAAACCCCCGGGGCCCCTTTGATATCTCTATTCGATTCGAGTTGGGTTTTCCCTTTCCCCATGGCATGAAACTCTGTTTGGGGTACTTCGCGGATTGTTTTTGGGGGGGCCCCCCTCTTCAATTCTAGTTTTTCCCAGAATTATCTAATGTTCATCATTTGACATTTAATTGTTTTTCTACCTCTTCAAATCTATTTTGAAACCCCCTCTGTTCGTCATCCCGATTCTTTTTTGGATATGTTTTGGGGTTTTTTTTCAACTCGATCCCTTTCCCCCTAAGGGGAAAAAATTTGATTTTTGCCCCCAATTAATAAAAAATTATTTTTTCCGAAAAAAATTTTTAAACCTAGTGTTATTTCGTCTACGGTGATCATTTTCAACGATTGGGAAATTTAAAGTGTAATCGTTTTTTCCTTTTAAAATTTTATTGGCAAATCCGGCCAAATATACTAAGAAATTTTTTTTTCCCCCTTTTTGGGTATCGGCAAATCTAATTTACTTTCATACCTTAACAATATTAATATGGCCATTTGACCGAGATTTATTTTTATGGATATATCCCCCAAAAAAACCTTTAAAAAAAATTTTTCTTTATCGTAGGTAAGTATATTTTCCCCTTTTGCCTCTCACTATCTAAAAGCGTTTCTCCCCCTTCATTTTTGGGGTTTTTTGGGAAAACTGCCATTCCATTTAAATTCCGATTTTTTTTTTTAAAACCTTTTTCTATCTTTTTTTCCATTTTATTTCTTTTTCCATAACTATTTTCTGTTTGCTTTCTATAATTTTTATTCCCAAAATGCCCTCTTTTTCTTTCCCTTTTTGCTTCTATGTGATCGAAATCTATTTTTTTCCCCGGGGGGTTTGGGAAAAAACTTTTTTTTATGTTTATTTAATTTTCCTATTTTTTTCTTTTTCCAGCGTAGTTGGAAAACCATTTTACTGAATCATTTAATTCTTATTTTAAAAAACTATTCCTATTTGGGCAACGATATGCAAATTCCGACTTCTTAAACATGGGGGATACGAATTTTTTCATATAAAAATTTCCCCCCTGTTTTTTAAACCCTTTTTCCCTTCAATTGTGCACAATATAATATTCGCATTAAAAAGTTCTAAAATTTCTATTGGGGTGTACTCGTAATTTTTCCCAATTTTTTTTCTGCTTTTTATGGTTCTTCTAAACTGACAGGATTTTAGATAAAATTTTTTTTTAAAAGGGTCTGACAACCCCCATGGCGAATTGTACCAAAAATCCTGTTAATTTTTGCTCTAATACATTTAAATTTTTTTTTCCCCAAAAAAAGGCCCCTTTTATTCGCTGCACATATCTTTAATTCATAAAAAAAAGCCTAACTGATTCATTTCTTTCTCTGAAAAAATTAAAAAAAATTTTTTTGTGTTTTCCAGGAAATTTTCCCCCCCGCTAAACTGCTTAAAATTTTCCCTTTTTTTAAAATTTAATTTTTCCATTGTCGGTATTTTGTAATCTATCTTCCTTTCCAAAAATAATCTAGCTATTCTTTTCAATTTTAATCAACTATAACTTTTTGCTGTGGTCCTTTTGCTACAGCTGTCAAATCCTAAAATTTTGAATAAATTTTTTTGATTTCTGTAGTCCCAAATGTAAAAGGTATATTACCCCAAAGTGATAGTGATTTGCGGTTCATATCTAACCCTCCACGGCACTTTTGGGTTCGAGTTTCCATGATTTAATTTTTCCCCAAAAAAATCCCCCTTGATTGAAAAAAAACCCCAATTCCCTTTTTCAAAATTTCCTGATTTTTTTTATCGGTATAAACGCTTTTATATATTTTTTTTCCCAATTCGTGTTTGCAAAATAACAACGATATTATACTAAACTATTTTCCAATTTTTTCCAATTTTTTCCTTTTTTTAGTTTTTGTTTTTTTTAGACTTTTTGTAAAAAAAAAATTTTTTAAAAAAAAAAAAAATTTTTTTTTAATTTTTTTTTGGAAAATATCATATATGCGTTAATGTACTTCCTTTTTAAAGCCACCTGACATCAATTGATACGCCCGGGGGACGGGGTGTTGTGACAACACACCACACCTTTTAATACCAGACATTATTCCGTTAGATTGGAAAAAAAAAAATTAAAAGGCGTCATATCTGAATATATCGCCGGAATATGAAAAAGGGGGTTTTACAAATACCCCAATTTTTTTTTTTAATACCGGAACGTGAGTTGTTTATCCCGGAAATACTACCCTTAGAAGGGGCTCGAACAAAACAATTTATTAAACAAAATAATGATGCACTCAAAAAAGTTAAGAATGTACATATATATTTAATAAAATGTTTCACAATTATTTTCCAAAAAAATTCCCCACAATAAAAAGAGTGTAGCTTATTTGCAGTTAATTTTTCAATTCAAAAATCGAAATAGACTTACTGAACAAAAAAATAACAATTCCCCAAAAGGCTAGAAATAAATTTTTTTTTGGATCTTTTTAAACTTGAAAAATATGGAGATACTTTTTCAGACACATGCCCTTTCAATGGGGTTGGGTTTTTAAAAAACATAAATACAGAAAAAAAAAAATTGATCCCTTTTTTAAAACTTATTCACTGGAGTAGTTTTCGCTTGTTTTGTTTTATTTTTTTTGTTATCCCGTCTTTTTTATTTTATTTTATTCGCCCCTTTTATTGTATCGGTAATATGGCTATGGCTAAGAGATCATGGACAGGGTTGCGGTTTTCCCCGGGGGTTTTCTCGATTCGGGGGGAAAAATTTACAAAATAGGCAATTTTTTTGGGGGTTCTATAAGTTTTTAATTTAGTTTTTGGGGTTTTTTTTGTTTGGGTGTTTTCTAAAATTCACTACACTGTTAAACTCTCAAAATTTTTACGATACTTTGGGGTTCGACTGACTTTTTAACCCCCCTTTTGGGGGGACATATTTTTTTTCACTGTTGAACCCCCCCCCCTTTTTTTGATCTCGAAATGCGCTTTTTTTTTTTCCGTTTTTGAATCCCTAAAAATTTTCTCACGGCGACTAGTAATTATAATTATCTTAACCAAAAATGGCTGTTTTTGGTCATTGCACGCATTGATGATTAAAGGGGTTTTTTTGTTTCTTTATAAAAAAAAAATATAAAACTTTTTTTTCCCGAAAAGTTTTTTTAAAGGTTTTCATACTCGGTGAACTTATGGCGTTTTCTATGGTACAATTACATTGGGAAATCGTTTTTTGATAATTATAACGGCTTGGGAAAAAATTAAGGGAATAATAATCTTGTTTACCATCTTAGATGAGTTATTTATGAACCCCCGGGGCCCAAATGTTGTTTCTTTATAGAATTTTTTAGTGCTTTTTTAATTGTCTTCCAATAACAACTTTATGGTTTAACGAGGAGTTATCAGCTCTTTCAGTCAAGCATGTGAACCTCATTGAACTTTTCTTGCTATAAAGATACCCCTTTGAGAATATTATGCTGCTTTGGGGGGAAGAAAGTTCTTCAAAATTTCCAGGGTGCCAGCGGCTCGTTAGGCCCATGTATTTTGGGACGTTCGTCCCGTTTTTGATCGACGAGTTGTGGTAACCTTTTCCCAAAAAAATGAGGTTTTGAATAAGACAGCACTCCACGTGTGTTAACTCATTCTTTTCCCCTTTTCGTTGACAAAAAAGTAAAATTTAGAGTAAATTCTTTTTTACAGCAGTGACATTCCCGCTATACCCGACGAAGAACAACTGATCACGCATAGATGGGGATTTAACCCAGAATAAGGTACATATGAGATGAAAAACAAAACACAAGGGACCATTTTTATCCTTAACGGGGGGACCACTTTGCCCCAGATACGGGGGTAAAGTGGTCATTATGCACCAACTTATTAATATTTTCAAAAAAGTAAAATAGTTCAAAAAAAAAAATCTGCAATTAATATAATTTTTAAGTAAAACAAGCAGTTTAAATTTTTTTGGATCAACAAGAGAAGCGATGAATCTAAAAATATAAAGAATAAAAAAATTTTTTCCCCCCCCTTTTAGGGGGCCTTTATGCCGGTCCCCCCTAACGAGTATGAACACATTCATATTTCCTAATGGCACATCAATATTTCTGCAGAACTTCCCCACCGCGTTTCCATCCCCAAAAAAATTTTTTTGAGAATGAGACCGTTCGTATTTAAATTTTTGATGATATTGCCTACCCTTTTTACCTTTCATTCATTCCGTTCATCAAATAATCAATAGATACATTTGAAAGAGCGCCCTTCCAGAAAATTTTTTTTCCCTTTTTTCACTTCATATAATCTTTTTTTTCTAAACCTTTTGCTCAATAAGTTTCACAATTATCAGTACCTTTTTTCCCCGGCGTGTTTTTTTTTTCCCCGTATCTGTTCCATCTTGAGTACTCTTTTGGTCTATAGTGAGGGAATTTTTTCCGAAAAAATTTTGGGATAAAAAATTAAAATTTCCCTTTCTTCGAATTTTTTTTCCCCTTCCCGAACCAGAGAAGTGCTACTTTTTACCCTACAATGGTGGACAATAAAATGGATCAGTCTAGTAGGAATCTCCCCCACTGGTCTCAATTTCCGAAGCTGATAACCCCAAAAATTTACTTTGGGATCGCAAGGGGAACCCAAAAATATTTTGGTCTCATTATTTTTCGAACACTCAGTATTACTTGCAGGAATTTTATTTCAATTCATCCATTGATAAACCCCCGGTAACACTAATTTCCCGTTGGTCCTCCCCTTTTTTCAGTTTCAGTTTTTTTCTTTTGTTGTTTATGAAAACCTTCAATTTTCTTGCACTTACATGTAATGCACAAATTGCGGACAAAAATTTTTGGGGAAATTTTTACATCGAACAAAAAAGGGAAAACTCAAGCCCATTAAAAAACCGGAAAAAAAATTTCAAAAAATCAACTTTTTTTACACTGAATCGGCACTAAAAGTAAGAAGTTGAGTTCCCACCTTCAATACAGGGGGGTAATCTAACTTCTTGCACCCGTCAATGACGGATGTTTAAAGTCATTTCATAACGAATAACAGTGGTTTGAAAATTGGGGAAAAAAAAAACACATTTTTGGGAAAAACCCCCCTTTAGTTTTTGATCACCATGCACATCCCAACCAAAATTTTACACGTACGCCATTCTCCAAAAGGTATAGGCGGGTCTGTGGGCGGCTGTCTACGTTGGGTAAGTTCTTTGGGGGGTGGTTATTCGTTGGGTTAGGGATACGATACATTCATCCCCAAGTTTTCCTTTTTTTTAGGATTTCATTTTATGAATGTACCCATGCCCCAAAAAACCCGGGAAAGGGGACCTGGGAAAAAGGGGGCAAAGTTTGGGGTAAACATCCGTGGGGCGCCTTTAATTTTTATTTGTAGGAATTAATAAAAATATCATATGAAATCGGTAGATTCGAACCCTGGGAATTTTCTCGTTCATTTAACCAAAAAATGGAGTCATCACGCTTGTTGAAAATATAGTTCCCAATATTGTTCATGCGGGGAAATTTTTTGCCGTACCAAAAATTTATAAAAAATTCAACTCTCATAGAAACTCGAACCCAAGACCTCCTGTTTCCATCCAATTAAAAAAGGGTTTCATTCAATGTTCGAAATATTTAAATTCCAATTAAATATATATATATATATATATATATATATATATATATATATATATATATATATATAAATTGCCTGAAAACTTGTACAATTGGAGAGAACTGACCGTTCCCAGGAGAACTGTTTTCATCATTCCAAACGAACGACCCAGTCCAAAGGAAAAATTTCAACCCTAAAACAGAAGGGAACGGGAAACCCCCCCAAGCAGATTTCAGGCTGTTCTCTAATATATGTAGTCAGTGATGTTTTTTTTTTGTGTTGTCTTTCTCTCCCAGTCAAACTGAACTGATCGAGAAATTTTCAGTGACATTCACATTGAAGATTCAACTTTATTGTGAATACTTGTGATTTTTTTTAATTTTGTGAACACCTGAAGATGGCAAGACCTCTTGCAGAAATGCATTGTGGCTGATTTATGTTAAGAAATATTCTATTTTTTGGGGCAGGGTCTACTTCTACCTGTATAACCAGAACTCCCCCCAATGGACCTTTTTAAAAAAAAAAATTTTTTAAAAAAGAAATTACAAGATTTGTGATGTGTATTTCAAATGAATCAAACCTTTTTTGGGTTTAATGTGGTTTTGGGGAAAAAAAGTTTTAAGGGTGCCCTGGTTCAAAAACGCAAACGTCAAAACACTAAGGCAAATAGCCGAATGGAGAGTGGGGGATTTATATTAGGGGGGCTAAATCCAAGCTGACTGAACGTTACGACATTGCGATAGATGAAATTTTCAGATATGAGTAGAGCCTAGGGATCCGAGACAAAGAACGAGCAAGATTCTCAGCATTCCGAGACAGGGAAGTATTCAAGTATTGGCAGGGCCCCAAGCGTTCCTAGATATGTAGTGTCCAAATACGAGTTGAGTTTTGAAAATATCCCAAGTAGAAACATTGATTCATACCTTTTTTCATACAGGGTGTTTCGAAAAGTCAACGTTTCCTATTCAAGGAAAAGACGGGGAACAAGAGACCCCTTATGCATTTAAAATTCGTTTCAGAAAATAAAACTTCAGTTCAAGTCCCAGCATAGCGAGTAGGTGTCAAATTGATGGAGAGAACCTACAAATTAAAAGATAAATCAGGGTTTTAAAGGGCCCTCAATTGAAAAATAAACAACCCAAATCCATAAAAAATTTTCATAAACTGGAAGTGAAGGAAAATATTGCTATCAATGGATTCGTCTAAAACATCAAAAAAACATAATTAGGCTTTTTCCGCAGGGGCAAAAGGACGTTTATTTCTTTTTTTTTTTAGAATTTTAAAACATGTTTTTTTGGGAAGGGGGAAATTTCAACTAAATGTTGTTTTTAAAAAATCCACCCCAATGTAAAAAAATGCAAAACGTTGAATATCAGCATGAAGTACTTTTAAATTTAAATTTTTGGTCTACGAGCTACGGGAGTGTTCAAAATAGCATCTTTGAACGTGCAATTTAAAATATATGAACTCCACATTGAAATGAAGAATTCAAAGTCCAAGGGGAGTGAGCGGTATAATCAGACAGTTGATTTTTTTTTTAGTTCAGTTATCAAATCAAAAAACCAATAATAATATCATCCACCAATTGGGTTTTTCAAATCCCCCCAAAAGGCCCCAAATTTAACGAACGTATCAAATCAAACAAGATTGGAAATTCCCCCAAAAAAAAATTTATATAAAAAAATTTGGGACACCACAAATTGCTACATAAAAAATATTCAACATATGCTTCATTTCCACACCATCTTATATATCACGGAGGTATAAGGAGGTGTTTAATTTTTTTTGGGTCCCTTCCACAAACTTTGTAACAAGAAACTTTCTTAGACAAAAAGTATATTTTGATTTGATTTGATTAAGCTTTTTTTAATGGAACACCATAACATAATCGCTTTCCACAAATTTTTCCCAAACAAGCCCAAAATTTTATATATAACGTTTCAATTTAGCTAGAGTATAAAAAAAATAAAGCGACAAATGTTCCAACACAAAATCAAAAAGACTGTCTTTTTAATGGAAATCATATTGGTTTGGGGAAATGCCTGTATGGTTGTGTGTGTATGGTCCTGTTCACTACCAAATTTCAGTATGGTTCAGTTTTGGCAGAAAAATATTTCAGTTGCTTTTTACATATCGTACAACACAACACGTATAGTAGAGCAAGAGAAACTATCAGGGAAAAAAGTACAATTTTTTTGAAGATATCAGATTGTGAACAACGGGGGGGTATTTTCAAAAACCCCCGATAGAAGCAACCGGGAAACATTAAGAAGACCAAACTCGAGTAAATAATCGAAAAAAAATCTTCAGTATCAGGATAGGCTCTAAAAGAAGGGTTACCAAAGTTTATTGATCCCAAAAAAAAACTGAAGACCCAAAAGCTCACATTGATATTTTGATCCCTTTCTAATGCCCATGAAAAAAAAAAAAAGGCCTGGGAAAAAGGGGCAAAAAACTCAACGATTGACCAGGACCAGGGGTTTCCCGACTGGGCCCCAAAAATAGAGGAAACCCCAAAAAAAATTCCAGGTGGCATGGAAAGAGGCTCCTGGCGAGGAAAAACGAAATTCCACATCAAAAGGCCCCCTACCAGGAGGGCTAAAAACCCGAAGATTATTCCCCCTTTACACTTTTTGGGGTTAAACCCTTTTTACAATCTAAAAAAAAGAGTTGAATAAATCAGAGAATTTTCCCCCGGGAGAAGAGCAAGAATTACTCTGCCTCGATAAGTTAGTGTACACCAAAATTTTTGTCACGAATGAAAAATATTCAATTAGTCAGTAACTCGCATTCTAAGTTCTTTCCTATCAGAAAAATATTGAATTGAAATATTCTTTCTATACACCCCGGTTTGAGAACGATCAATTACCTTTCCAAAACGGCAAGAAATACAGCAATAACTGAGGAAATTTCGTTCAAAAAAGGGAACGAAAAAAAGTTTCCCAAAAATTCAAGGTTTTTGAGAAGATATTTCAAAAGATAATTTTTTAGATAGGTAAAAAATTTAGAAAACGACAAGTTACAGAGTACTTGAAAATTTTTTGTTCGTGAAAAAAAGAGGTGTGAGAGTATCTTTTCGGTGCAAAAACAATTTTATTGCCCCTCTACACTTGTTTCATTCCCCCCTTTAATTTTTTTTTCCCCCCTGTGGAAGATTATAACCTTTAAAAAGGGAAGGATGAGTATTTTCCCCCAAAAAAAAGGTTAAAAAAAAATCACGTTTTAAATGTTGTAAATAGGAATAATATTTTAAACCATCAAAAATCTTACCAACCCGAAGTGACAGCCGATTGAAATAAGATAAGGAGAATATTACTATCAATGGTTCGTCTCGATGTCAAGGGAAAACAATTGAAACCCCCTTTTTATTAAAAACGTACTGAAGACCAAACCGTTGATAATAAAAGATATCTCAACAAGTTTGAAAAAAGGAGATTCAACGTACTTTAACGAATTTAGGGAAACCCATCCCCACTCAATTTCAAAACTTCTTTTTTCATTCGTCTGAAAAGGGAATTTTCATCATTCAAACACCTTTCTTTCACGCTTCATTTTTTTTTTTTTTTCATATCTTCGGCAAGCTGCGATGAAAGGATAACGAGTCATCATATGAACATTTCATGAAATATCCAACAAAGCAGGGAAAGTGTTTTGATAACTTTTATCCCCGTTTTTTTTTTTTAGACTGTGGGGATT
>JAFIRS010005907.1:0-46699 GCA_018342105.1 Gonioctena quinquepunctata | reverse complement strand
ATTAATGGGCTGTTTTAAAAGATATAGAAAGTGTTTATGAAATTGTTTCTCAGGTCAATACTTCCATTTAACAACCTGAAATTTTTATAAATTTAGATATTATGATAGGATTATTAACAATGAAGAATTTCAAGAAAGATTGAATTCCTTCCTACATCATCCAACTTGACAGAAAATGTTGATACATTGCAGGTTTTGTAGTGAAGAGCATAAAAAAATAATGAAGTGAAAGGTGTGCCTTTCCGTACTGGAAGAAGAAAGAAAAGCTAGTGTAGATCTTGATTACTTCAAATTATTACATAGAAAATACAGAACTGCCTCTTTTTCTGGATGAATCAAGACTTCTCAGATGTTGTGAAGTGTTGTATGTTTACAGGGAGAAAAATCAAGCAAATAATGGCAGAAGAAAAAAAATATGGATGTTTTTGTAGAACTATTTCGAGAACTCTTTTCGAAGATAAAAACATTGTTTTCTAAATGAGATAAGCATGTTTTCGATATAGCTATATACGAGATGTACCACAAAATGAAATTGATAAAATTTATTATACAAATTTACGATAAAATACGTTATCATAGCGTTGCTTGGTTGCAAGAAGAAAATGTAAGGAAATAACTGAATAGGAAGAATCTATCAAAAATCATACTTTTTTTTCACATCACTAATATTATTCCAATGAATTATGTAAAATATTTTTTTATTTATAGCGTGTACCAAAAAGTACCAGTAACTTAAAAATTGATGAAAAATCAACTTCATTAGAATACCTCTGATATTCTAAATCTGAGTTGTCCATTGGATGACAATGAAATTATTTTGTTGTTTTTCCTAGGAATCTGACGTCGATCCAAGAAATATTGCTAAACAGATTGTTTATTTTGTTGTTATTTAAACATTTTTCAAATTTGTTATTGTTTTCTTTCATCTTGTTTTTTTCTGGGATTATAACCTGGAGTAGAGTAGTGTAGTGGTCTGTAACTGTGGTTTTTAATATAATGGGTAGTATATTTTCGTTCAAATTAGGATCTTCGGATTTAATGAAAATATGGTCTAGGCAGGTTTTACTCCTGCATTGCACTCTAGTGGATATATATATTGTGGATATATACCCAAATTCTATCAGCGTGTTCAGATATTCAGTTGTAACCCTGTCATCCAGATTACACAAATCAATATTGATATCTTCCAAAAAACAGAGATATGTCGGTGTTATCAGGATGATTCTCAAAGAAGTTTGAAATATTTGTATTGAACTCTTGAAGATTGGAGTTTGGTGATCTGTATAAGGTTGCATTGTGTGTTTTTCATGTCTAGTTCAAGTTTGATTTGAAGTGCTTTCAGCTCATTTGAAATTTGTATTGTGTCGTAACTGGAGTTAAAACGCGATTTGATGTATGCAACTACCCCATCATTTTTATTATATCTAAGATTTTATAAATGCTGCATTCTTCAGTGGTATCTATGCTCTACGTTTCGACAGGATCAATTTTGAAATCCCTTATATACTGATCCATTATATGAAAAAAACTATAGAACATCAACTATTCTTTCTCCGGTTTGTTGGTTCGTTTTGTCCTTGTTGTCGAGTAATTGGCTTATTGATCTTACTGTTACTTTCTGCTATGTTGTTCGCTGTACTTTTTTCTGATTTTTCCCTTCCGGATTTTTGAATATTTGAATTATCCGGCACTGCATCAGGTCCTTTTGCAGTTTTTGGAGTCGCAGGGCAACTGTTTGGTTTCGTGTTGGTCTTGGTTTCCAGTTCTTCGTCTTTCAGTATCAGATCGGCAGCTTCATATGCTTTTCCGTTTACAAATAATTTATTTCCCTCTGTAGCAGTTATTTGCTCCATCCAGTTTTGCAGGTAGAAGGTGTTTTCTTAGAATTTTTTATATTTCCCTCTGCTGTACAGTTTGATCCTGTATTATAGTTATATTACTTCCCTTGAGTTTTTGGCAATTCTGTAAGATACTTGATTTAATCCAGTACGTCGCGAATTCGATTTTTAGTGGACTGGATGCCCTTGCCTAGTGCATAGAATTTGTTGATGTATCTAGGTTCAACTTGCACTTCTACCAAAGTTCTAGCTCGTGACAAATATTCTCTATCGCAAGTTTTTCTTTCCTGTTATTCAATCAAAATCACTATTTTGTTTTCTTTGTTCTCCTGTTTTAGATTTTCCACTTCTTCTTTCAAACGTTTATTTTGTTTTTCTAGTTCTTGAACCTTTTTATTGATGGTTACTATGTTCATAAGTATCCTTGCTTCTGATGCTTCAATAGAGTATTGTATATCACTTCTATTTCACAAGATTTTGTCGTAAATGTTTTCTAAGGTGATTGGCTCATTCATTTTTCATGCGTGGTTTGGTTTTAGCTTATGTATTAAGTTTCAAGAATTCATATACTCTCCGGCCTGTAATGAAGATCTCCTAGGCTTCTTATCATGTGTTCCTTAATCGAATCACTTGTTGATTTGAAAAAAAACAGAGACGAAAAAACGCTACTTAGCAGATGTTCCTTTGGTCTCCTTTGTTGTCTGGTTTTTTTAGGTGACAAAAAACAAGGAGAACAGCAGCTATTTATCACTCACCCTGCAGTTTTGTTCCAAAATCATCCAATTATATGATATGCACCATGAAGAAAAATATATCACTGTGTAGATGAAAGCCTTATGAGTTCAATGATGTTGTATTTGACTTTAAAAAACGAACAGAAACTATATTTATAAGCACTTTTTTGTAGGAGACACAGACAAAAATTACAGATTAATAAATCGCTCGATATCGTAGAAGTGAGAAATATTTTCATTTTATTCATATACATAGTATTTTCCAGGCTATAAAAATGAATGAAGATTTCAACATTTGAAATAATTAATGGGAACAGTTACATAGTATGATTTGAATGATTATTATGATTATCATGTGATACCTACATGAAACATCTTGTTTATTTGAAAATCATCCAAAATGTAACTCCATGAACTTCTCAAACATTTTCATCTATCTCGTTCAACAAGCCAGATTGCCGGTCACATATGTGGATCAGCTCTTCTTTATCTGTGAACCTGAATTATGTTCTTTTTATTTGGAAGATCCTTCGAACAAAATGTAATTGAAAATGAAATCCCTTTTTGTACTCATTGCCATTGACTTTTTGTGATTTCCATATCCAATAGAGTTTTCTCCCAATGGTTCAGTAGAAAACCAAAAATTTCCTTTAAATGTTATCATGGAATTTTTTTATAGATGAAGAAGAGTATGTGGATTTTGAGGAAGAACTCAAAATTATCTGGAGGATATAGATAATGCATTGGAATATCCATTCATCCCACAAAAGCTAGCACAGTCACTAGTACCGTTAAAAATGAGGAGAGGAGTTGTTGATGAATGCTGTTATGAATCATGTTCTTTGAAGGAATTGAGCATGTATTGTGCAGAATGAAGAGTAGTTATTGTAATATTATATTGTAAATATCGTTTGGCATAACTCAATGATTTCCATGAATAAATATTTACCAATATGGAAGAAAAGTTTCATTTGATACAACAATTATGTTTTACTTGGAGAGAATTGGCATCTTAAGTGTTAGAATTGCAATATAGATTGAATATTACAATAAAATGAAAGAACATTATTAATTGTTTCAATAAATCTATATCGTTTTATATCAAGCACATCATCATTAGCAGAAGGGGCTTATAAATGAGATACAGGGTGTTGGGATGGTTTCCAATGAAAATCTTTTCATAGATTTTTATATACCCGGATATTAACATTTGTATCAGATCATCAACCATTGGAAATTTATAGTCTAGAATATTCGAAGGATAATATTTTCGTCCGCTTATAAATTTCAAATAGAGTTCAAAAGGGATACAAAATTGGACATGTAGATGGACTAGGGCTCTGTAGTTTACCAATGTCTGTGGAAACCGAGGTATCAACTCTATACTTATACAATCTCCTGGAAAATATCAAATAAATTTTTCATATATTGTTATTCAACCAAGCATGATGTAATTTGAGTTTCAATTCAGTGATTAATAAAAGAAAATGGTTGCCTATTGCGGGGTAAACTAAGAAATTAATTTTTGATATGCAACACATCTATGAGTACTTAACAAACGTTAGCACGATTGATATTCTCGCAGTCCAACCTAACATGTTATACAGAAACATTTATTCAGAAGTTAGTTCACCTATCGTGGTGATATCCAAAGTTAAACCTAACACTCAACTGACGAATTGGTTATAGATGGAAATGGAACAATGTCATTTATCATATAGACCAAAGTTTTGGTATACCCTTGAGGGGCATATATGTATGTGGAAATTAGAAGTTTTGAGTAAAGTTACCTATCTGTGAAAATTGACGAAGTTATAAAAATTGTACATACATTGTGAACAATTGTGTAAAAAAAATGATGATTCCATGGATACTTCATTATAAGACAATAACTTTTTAACAAAAAATTAAACCGAAAAAAAACTTAAAAGCAAAAAATAAAATAAACCTTAGTCTCAATAACTAAGCTCCTAAACTAATGTGAGTAACTAATTTTGAGTCGGTGCCAAACAAACGAGCAAATGAGTTAGGTAAAGCGTAAAATGATGTGCGGTGACATTTTGATAATTTTTTTTGAGTGATTTAATGATCTCCGTTGATTGTTTGTTTGGCACCGACTCAAAATTATTTACTCACATTAGTTAAGGAGCTTATTTATTGTGACTAAGAAGATTTATTTAATTTTTTGCTTTTCAGTTTTTTGTCGGTTTAATTTTTTGTTAAAAAGTTATTATTTTCAAATTTTTTGTGGCTTAAATCTACTATTACTACCTATTCAATTTTTATTTCTTCCAAAATACTTACCCACCTTACTTCAACTATTAACAGTTGAATAATATGATTATCAATTTTAATTATTTATTGTTATATAATAGAAATTATTTTGAGAGTTCTGTTAGTTTATTTAATCACTATGTATATAATTCCATCCTTCCATAGACGGATTGTGACGGATGTAGGAGAAAAAAAATAATACAATAGCAATCTGTCAATGTAAACCCATTTTTCCCAATGTTCACAAGTGAAAATCAATTTTCCCGTTTTTTTCTACCCATAGGGGGGATTATTCCATCCCAATTTGAAAAAGTTTTAAAACTATAGGTATACACTATCTAAAAAAAAAAAATAATCATCCAAATCGGACAACCCATTACAAAGTTATGCCTGATAGAATCGGTTGACGAACCAAAATTCAGGGGGTTGAACGATCAATATCCTCCTTTTCCCTATTTCAGGGGAGGATTGTTCTTTCAAATTCAAATGGGACCAACTTCAATGTGGCCTATTCAATGAGAAAAGAGTCATCGGAACCCAGAAAAAAAGTTATGCGTGGTTTTTACAAAAAAAAAAATATTTTGCCGACTAGAGAACCTCCCCCTTTTTGATTTCGTGGGTTTAAAAAAATAGGCCCTATCACGAATAAAAACCCAACCGCATCATATGATTATGTGTCGGGACAATAACTCAATCAAAAATGCATCTAGAAGCCTAAGCAACCATTTTCCCATTAGATATTTTTTGATCCATTAGAGGAGATCACAAAAGGGTTTTCCCAAAAGTTTCCCAAAAACCCCCAATCTTCAATATATGGAAAGAAACATGTTAGTTAGTTTATTATTTTAGTGTTTTAATAATTTCGTTTATGGATTTGTATTAAAACGATAGATATTTCTGAAAAATATTTTGTCATAGACCCGAAATAACATATTTTTTGGAGTTATTGTCGAGTCTCGGTGTTTTTTAGAAAAAAAACTCAAATGGGCCGTTAATAAAAAAAGTATTTGAGTGCAAAAAAAATCATAACTGGTCTATATTTTTCCTGCACTTCTATCCTAGCCTGTAAAATTAATATGCGACAAAATGTTTTGTTATTCGACACTATACTTGGTCATGTCAGGGGTTTGCAACTTAAATTACGTAAAGAACGATTTTAAATTTTTTTTCATTGTGGTTTCACTACACGGGGTGAGTCAGAATAAGACCGACAAACTCCGAATACAGATTCCTCACCTCATTTCGAGGTGAAAAGTTGCTATCAAGGATGTCCAAAAATGCATCCCTCTGAGATAAAAGGGGTGTCGAAAGTACAAAAAAAAATAAAGATTTAATTTTTTTTCCCAAAAAAAATTCCTAAAGGGAAAAAAATTTGAAACTTGGTACACTAATCAAGGTTTACCCACGTGCTAATTTGAAGTTATAATTTTCATTTTGTAAAACCAGTGGCGTAGTTAGATGGATTTTGGTCATATGTTCCTTCATATTTTCTTGGGCCCAAATGAAAAGGACAAAGAGGTTTGACATCAGTTCGGCTCATCGATACCAACGTAAAAGTCAATAAAAATCCATGTGCCTAAAAGTGGGAAAGGGTTTTTGAGATAATTGAGAAAAAAATATGTCCTTAGTAGAGAATAATTTCCTATGTTCAATAATCGCATAATGCTAATTTCTTACAACATATCGGAATATGTGTCAACCTCCTGAACATTTTTTAAAATTATTTGATCGAATCGTCGCGGATTCACTGATATGTTACCATTCTTTTTTTGCCTATGATTGTTTCTTTTACAGATCAACTGACAAATCCAACCCCCAAATTCAAAAAATACTCCAATTTAGATAAGAGTTAAGATCTGAAATAATGTTTGCGAAAAAAAATGAAGATAAGTACCTTAATTTGTTGAAGTTCATGTTGGAGTATCAGATCTAAGCCATTTCTGATTGAATTATCCAGAAAAAAAAATCATTCAATCAACATGTTTTGATGAAGAAAACAATTATTGTGTATTAATATCTACTTAAATGATAGAAAAAGGTTTTTGTGGGTACACCTTTCATAGAAGGCATTAGAGAAAAAAGTTCGAATTTGTTCAATTGGCATCTCCGTATCATCAATTTTCGCACGCTTTGGAATATTCCGGGTATTCTGTACTTTCATGCTGCCAAAAAATTTATGGCGTTTAAAACTTCCACAGATACTAAGGTTTTATACACTACAAATTTAAAGGGATCCCCACAAAAGTCTAGTGAAGTTAAATCCGGAGAACGTGCAGGAATGTATGGGACCACGTCTACCTATCCACCGATCATGGAATGTTTGATCAAGAAATTGACGAACGATTCTTGGAAATTTCTCCGTCATATTGATACCTCCCTTCTTTGACGAACCAATATAGAAAAAAGTCTTCAAGAGCTCAGGTAAAACATGTTCAAAAGACTCGGTAGTTCTGCCGATTCAAACGGGAAGGAAGAAGATATGGTCCAACGATTTTCGATAATTCCACCCAAATATTCACTGAAAAAATTTGTTGGTAGCCTTTTTGAAACATTCCATGCGGATTTTGTTCATCCCATAATTGACTGTTCCTACTATCGAAAATTTTCCATCTCTTTTGAAACATGCCTCATCCGTGAATAGAAATATCTAGGAAAGCATTTCCTTTCCCTACATCCTCAAAACCCTTCACAAAGAAATCTACGAGGGCCAAAAATCACCAGCATCTAGGGCCATCACCTTTTGTAGGCGAAATGGATAAGAGTTGTTCACGTGCTACCCGACTTACTGTTGATTGTGAACACAAAACCTATACGAAAAGCCCGAATGCTGGTAGAAGGATCTGCTGCTAATCGTTCTAGAATTCGTTCTTCCGTAACATTATCTTTTCTTGTTCTATTTGCACCAAAAATGATGTTTATTTAAATTCAAAGGACCCTTTTTCCCTTCAATCTTCGATGCACACCCATAAATGTAGGGAAATGGGGGATGATGTTTTTTTGGGATATCTATGTTGATATAATTCAGCAGCACTCTGGTTTTACCCCCCCTTTTTCCCCACCATACACAAAAATGCATATCTGTATATTTTTAAAAATGAATAATCCTTTTTGAAACGATGTTCACTGACTGAAATGATGATAGATGACTTGACAATAATACAAACTGTTTTGGATTACTGTCAATTATGTCTAATGTAAGTATCGATATATCATGTGTTTCTACCAAGAACAAAAAAAAAAAAGGCTTCGTTTTTTTTAGTTCCAAATTTCGTGTATTTTTTTTATGCGTTGATCATTTGGTACGGGAGATCCTACCACAAACTGGGCATAAAAGGGCCCTTCCGACTTTGAAAACTAGTTATCACGAATCGAAAGAAATCTTTAAGTAGATATTAATAAAAAATAATTTTTTTTTTTTCTTCATAAAAAACATGTTGATTGGATAGTATTTTCCTAGATAATTCAATCAGAAATGGCTTTGATAATGATATTCCAATATAAACTTCAACAAATTGAGATTTATCTTCAGTTTCTCGAAAAAAAATTGTTTCAGACCGTTACCTTATCTAAGGGGGAGTATTATGAATTTGAGGTTGAGTTTTTTTTGTCAGTTAATCTCCAAACAATCATATGCAAGAAAGTATGGTAACATAGTGAACCCCGACATCGATTCGATCAAATAATATGATGAATAAAAAATGGAGTTATCGGTCTCATTCTGACCCCACCCGTACCGTTTCCGATTCTCCAAACATTAAAAAAAATTCAGTAGGTTAGCACATATTCCGATATGTTGTTGGGAAATTAGCTTTATGCGATTATTGCAAATAGGAAATTATGTCTCTACTAAGGACATATCTTCAGTTTTTCTCAATTGTCTCAGAAACCCCCCACTTTTTGGCACATGGAATTTTATGACTTTTTAGGTTGAGTATCGATGAGTCGAACTGGGTGTCAAACGCTCATTTGTCCATTCACTTGTCCCAAGAAAATATGAAGGAACTTATGACCACATACCATCGTAACTAGGGCCAAGGGAAGAAAAAAAAAATATAATTTTCCCCAAATTAGCACGTTAATAAACCTTGATTAGTTTTACCAAGTTTAAAATTTTTTTTCCCTTTGGGAAATTTTTGGGGGAAAACAAATTAAATCTTTTTTTTTTCATATTTTTTACACCCGATTTGGGGGGGAGGGATTTTGGGGAAAAACCCTTTATAAATTTTTTCCCCCGAAATGAGGTGAGGAATTGAAAAGGAGTTTGTCGGTCTTTTTCCCGGGGCCCCCCCTGTGTATGAATCCAAAATTTTTTTTTCCCATCCTTAAATTTTTTTTTCGACTGATTTTGGGGTTTTTATAATTGAATATTTATTTGACATCTGTTTTTTTCCTCATTACTTTGTTTGATTTTTTCAATAAGCTATTTTTTTTTTTATCATTTTGATTCTCGATTGGTACGCCAAAGGTCGAAAAAACCGAAATTGGGGTTGATTATAAATCATTCAAAGCAAAATTGTAAAATTTCTACCCAAGGGGGAATCAACTTTTCCCCCCATTTTTACCTAATTTTTTGGTTTTTGAGGTTTGTATATTGCCCTCTGCAAAACTTGTTCCACATGATTAAATCTCAGAAATTTTAACGTTGTCAAAATTTCAACTAAAAAAATTTACAATAAAAAAAAGACCAGTAAATATTATGGGGGGTTTTGATGGGGATTTCAAGTTGATCAATAAATTAATTTTTTGAGGGATGCAACAAATTTGGTTCAACCTATTTTTGTTCAATATTTTTACTGAAGCAGCGATTGTAAGTTTTTTTTTTGGGCATCTGGTATCCATTTTTTTTTTTGGGGGGGCATGAATATAGACGATCTTTTTGATATTTTGGTTCCCCCTTTTTTGCCATACTGCCCCATATTTTCGATTTTTTTTTTTTAAAGCGAGAGTAATGTTTTACATATATCAGCATTATATACAAGTAAAGGCATTTTTTTTTTTCCCCCCTGAAAATGAATATATTAAACAATCGAAACGGCCCCGCTCAAAAAATTTGGGGGCGTCACCGAAGTTTTCGACATTTCCAAATGTTATTTTTGGGGTTTGGGGTTTCCCCCTGCAGTTTTGTATAAAAAAAAAAAGTTATTGATGCAAAAAAAAAATATAATCCCCCCGGTTCCATAATATGACCATTTTTAAAAACCAATATTTTTTGGGGAAAAACATTTTCAGAAAATTTTTTACCTTTACTTACGGTGAAGTGATTTAAAATTTTAAAAAAAAAAGCCCCCAAAGTAATCAATGAAAGAAAACCAATTCCAAACTTTCAAGAAGATACCTTTTTTGAAAAAATTACATTAATTTTAAAAATTGGATCAGTAAAAAAAAAAAAAAATAAAAAAAAATAATGAATTTTTACCAATTAATATAAATTATTCAACAACAAAAAAAAATAAAAAGTGAAAAAAAAAATTTTCCCCCTTCCAATCAAAAACCCAAAATTTAAAACACACAATTTTCCCCAAGAGAAAATTGAAATGGACAATATCAGCGTTTTAAAAACCTGAGTTCTGAAAAACCTTTTTATATAGTGGAGAAATTGAAGAAAATTGAACAAAACAAAAAAAATTTTTCAGTTTTAAAAAATTAAAAAAAAAGTATTAACCTTCAGATATAAAAAATTACAAAATATATTCAATAAATACAAGGCCGTTTTATCATTCCCATATATATAAAATATATATAGTATATATATATATATATATATATATATATATATATATATATATATATATATATATATATTATTCAGGGTGTCCCTGATTCCTTTTTCCTCCTCGGAATGTATAGATGGGGTCAAAATATCACCAGTACTTCATATAACTTTTGTTCCTAAAAAAGTCTTCGTTACCAAGTTACGGGCCCTCAAAGTTAAAATGAAAAATGTTTTTCTTTGATAACTCTCAAAGTGAATATCAAAATTATCTAAATTTTGATGATTGACTAAACAAATGAATTCCTTCGATGAGCTTTCATGCAGGAGCAGTTGTTTTGCTACAAAGTCAGGAACGGACTACCCCCGATGGTCCACACCCCAAAACTTTGAAATGACTGGGATTTGTCGATATTTTTTAACAAAACAAGGTTACCTGGACAATTTCCTGAATAAAGTATCGTGTGGAAAATCGATCGGAGCAACGATTTTTGATAAAACGGACACTCTAACCTGAGATGTCTACCATTATTCGAAAAGATTAATTTGTAATGAAAATGGGAAATGATAGGTACAATGTTCAAAACGAATTTTCATCATGAAAAACAAGTTTACCTTACAAAACTCATGGTGTAAATAATCAATCGCAAGTCTTAAGAGCAAAAACAGAAATGCAAAATCCGCTAAAAAAACTGCTTCGATATGATCCCCGTCTCCTCTAATACATTTTCTTAGTCGGTGCAAACTCCTCTGCACTTGAAATAGCATGCCAGGGTCGTTTCTGTATGGCTTCACAATGTAATGTATTTCTATTCAACAAGGCATCTCTGGGGGAATAGGTGTAGCGTAAACGAGGCTTTTAGATGCCCCCACAGAAAGAAATCCAATGAATTTGAATCCGGAGACCGCGGTGGCATGAATATGGCCCACCTCTACCAATCCATCTATTGGGGAAAATCTGTTCAGATGGTCCCGCACAATCAAACTAAAATGAGGAGGAGCGTCATCATGCATAAACCATATCTCTTCGGGTTTGCAATGGAACATGTTCTAAAAGTCAATTCAAATCGTTCTGAATGAACTTCCAAATAACGTTCTCCATTCAATAGGTCATGTAGAACGAATGGTCCTATAAGATGGTTTCCTATGATACCAGCCCAAACATTCACGTTGAATTTCCGTTGGTGTTTTGTTTGCAATATCCCATGGGGATTTTCTTCGGCCTATATGTGGAGATTATGAGAGTTGATTACTCCATCCCTACTGAAACCTGCTTCATCAGTGGATAAAACTCGAGTAATAAAAGTCATATCCTCTCTTTTTCTTATCCAGGAACCAATTGGTATATTCCAGTCGTGCTGGAAAATCTTCAGGTGTCATCGCATGTACCTTCTGGATGTGATATGGGTGAAGCAGTTGTACCCTAATTATTCTATGAATAGTGGACTTGGATGTATGGAACTGTTCTGATAGGTTTTGATGCTTATTGAAGGATCATCAGCGACAGCTTGAAATATTTTCCTTCAATACAACGGTACGCACAGCCCTAGGAGCGCCCCTCACCACCTCGTTTTGGCAAAACTGAACCTCAATAATATCGAAATAAAACAACAGGCTCAATTAATTTTTCCATTAGACATACCTGTCTTCCCTCAAGCTGCGATCGACACGTTCGAACGTTTCTCTTGCCGGTAACGTTCGATTGGGAAATGCTCGGCATACAGACGACGGTCTTCTGCAGCATTACCAAATGCTCGTTCATTCAATACATGCATATCTGCATATTCGTTGAATGTAAACTGTTCGGCCATATCAAAACACTTCAAACTGTCCTATTAGAATATTGACAATACAATGACAACGCACCACTCAACAAAACAAAATCGGCTTCCAGTTGTCATTTTTCACCACACTAATTTTATTTCTTTCTACAAGGTGTTTTGTCAACATCTGTGGAAGAAATGGAACATAAATTTATTCACCGGATATTTTTCACCTATCCATGTGCAGCCGTTACTGTAGTTTATTCGTTTGTTTTTATTAGTTATGTCTTCCGATGTGCGTTTTTTCAGCTAAATTTATCTTCGGGTTTGAGATTTTTTCCCATGAAATTATATTTTATCAGTGAAACTCCTCAACATTTAAGCTGTGAATACGAATTTGCAACATCCAAATGTTGAGTTTCATGAGATTCAGACAACACAACACGAAACGTGCTTATTCCACGCGTACATACAGAATATGGACTGAATTCGATATTTCATAGTGGAGTAGCTTGTTAGTTCAAAAACACCACGAATCTATATAACTTGATATTTCATTTGAAAAAATATCTACATTGTGAATGAAACTTTCAACTAGGTACTGTACTTTCTGTTTACGACTTTATTTTGGCATATTTTGTATTATCCCTGTTATAAATGTTGTTGAATTAATGTTAGCATTAGTATTTCTACTGTGAGAATTTTCATTTCAAATAATGGTGGACGATCGTGTTTGATGTCGTCGAGTAAACTGCATGTTTATTAAGAATTTTTGTCCGATCGACTTTCCACGAGTACTTTTATTCAGAAATTGTCTACGTAACCTTATTCTGTTGAAAACTATTGAAAATTATCTGTCATTCAAAGTTTTGGGTGTGGACCATCGGGGTAGTCCGTTCCTGACTTTGTAGCACAACTGACTCCTGCATAAAGCTCATCGAAGGAATTCATTTTTTTTGATAATCACCAAAATTTAGATTATTTTGAATATTCATTTGAAAGTTATCAAAAAAAACATTTCTTTTCTAACTTTGAGGGTCCGTAACTTGAAACAAACATTTAGGAACAAAAGTTATGAAGTACTTGTGATATTTTGACCCCATCTATACATTCCCAGAGGAAAGAGGAAGTCCAGAGACACCCTGTATATAAAATATATATATATATATATATATATATATATATATATATATATATATGTTGTTATGATATGGTATATATGTCAGATAGAAAAATTAAAATAGGGCACAATTATATTTTAAAACTACATAAATACCTGCTATTATTGTTTTTATAATTGTTTTCTGTACGGTTTGCATCTTGAAAACCTTTGGCCATATTCTAGTCGACGCAGAAAATCCAAGAGGGTGGCAGTAGAGTTTTTCTATTATCATCATCATGTTTGATTAGTTCATTCAATTGGCATAACCTATAAAAATATACAAATCCTAATTTAGAAATAAATATTCAGAAATTCAACTAAACATTATATTTATATACAAGAAACATCCTGTATACAAAATTGGAACCACAAAGCAACATGACAGGCAAATGTCAAATTATTTTTCCTTTTAACCCGACAGACCGGGCGCCATGAATCTTGACACAAGCCAGGGCGCCTGTTCTGACAGACCCATAATAAAAAAAAATACTTGTGAGACTTTTAGACACGAACTAATGATTCAATATCATAGAAATAGGCTTCATCCATATTAAAAAGTGAAATTGAACTCATAATAAAAAACTAATTTCAAATAAATTACTTAACATGAAAACTGAAATTCGAAGGTATATTACATTCTGAAAAATATGAGAAAAATAAACAAAAAAAAGAAATATATCTTTAGTAATAATATCAAATAATTTTCATTAGTTTTCTGCAGCGTCTGAACATGTGGGACAACAAGCTTGGAGGTGAGTGAGACAAACACATATTTAAAATTTTTTGCAGAAATATTTGGTTCTTGCAGAAAAAACATATTTTTTGTGTTCCGGGTGAGATTTCCAGAGGTACCTCCAGAGTACCAGCTACTGCTTGTCTCCTCTCTCACAAATGATGGAATATTTTTTGCCAAAGAACGTCGTTCCAAGTTGTCTTTGGTCAAAGACAAGGAAATATCTCTCAGGAACCATCTTCTCTGAATATTATATATTTTATTATTTGATGTGTGAATGATTCGACAATTGACACCTGCCATATTCATCATTGCATGAAATACTACCATCGGCCATCTCCTAGAATTCCTAGATACATCATAAGCTGCACTTAACTTATCTAGAGTGTCAGCTCCTCCCTTCAATGGTTATGAAAAATGTAATTATATCTGGCTTACATTTTTCAGCTATAGGTGTATCGATTAGATCATCATGATACAAACTAGATACCAGGATGACCTTTTGTACTTTTTGGGGAATGTATGATATGATTGTGATATTTTCTTGGAACCCATATAGTGAAGAATCTGTGGCCGAGCTCTTGTGTTTGTGAATTGAGAGGTAACTCTTTTTTATCTTTTCTTACAGTTCCTACATATGTAATTTTGTGCTCATTGAATAATTTGTTAACTGAATCGAAACTTGTGAACCAATTATCACATTGAAGATTTCGGTTGGTTCCTGATATAGGTTCTATTAGCCTGAGAATTTTACTGCATGGACATTCATACGGACCATCGGCTGTTTTCCAACATTAACTTCAAGATTTGAGGCATATGTTGCAGAATCAACCAACCCAAAAATGTGAATTCCATATATTTTTTGGTTTGCTAGGAATGTATTGCTTGAATGAGCATCTTCCCCGAAAAGCTTCGAGCTCTTCATCAATTGTAGTTTTTGCTCCAATAGTATATGCCTTCTTAAAGTTTTCAACAAAACAATTAAATAAAGTTCGTATTGGAGCCAACGTTTCAAACTGCCTCCTCTCTTCTCTTGTATCAATATTGTCAAAACGTAGACATCTGAGCAAAAAGTGGGAGCGTTCGCAAGACATAACTAACAAAAATCGCTCAACTCCAGTTCCGTTTTTTTTCCCATAACTCCTTGGTATTCAGACGACTACTTCCTAGGGTTCCAGGTAAGTATAACAACCCAAAAAAGCCTTAATTTCGCAGATATCAGTAGGCTTGCTCTCCTCTCTTGAATAACTCTCAGCTTTTTTTTTTGAGATAAAGAGGTTCGTGTTATCAACTATGATTTGTAACATATCTTCTCTGAAATAAAGAGACAAATATTTTGCAGCTGATTTGGCATGTTGAGCATGGGTTTTCCCCTGGTAAACATACAATTATATTTTCAGACCTTGTTCTCACAATTTTTTTGTACAATGTTTCTTTCATCTGGTGGTTCCACTTTCCCCGATAAAAGTCGACACTCTTGGAACCTTATCAGGAGGAGCAACATTTCCGATATCATCTTCATCACAGTCTTGCTCTGATTCGCTATCAGTGTTTCTTTCTTCAGTAAATAAGTCAATTTCACTGGCCAGTTGATACTCATTATGTTCTTCATCTACCTCGACTTCTTCCCACAGCCGACGTAGTCTCTCTTGTTCGTATTCGTAATTCATATCTAAAAAAGTTCAAATATATCCATAGTAAATTCAAAAAGACTATCAAAAGACATGTATTCAGAAAGCCTTGAGATATTCTCAATATAATAATGAAAAATTATTGAATTATTTTATTAAAAATAACAATAAAATATAAACATACTCAAAAAAATGCCAATCAATCGGATTGATAATAATCACATGAGTCGCCCAAGTAGCACACAGAGGTCATAATTCGGTTATACAGACGTCTACTAGTCCATTCGCAAAAGTCCTTGACTTATGACTTGTAATATGCTAAGACGTCGCTATGTATACGACAAAAAGGCACACTCTTGCGACTTCACATCGACGTTATAAAGTAGTGGTAATGACTTGCCAATATTGACTTATATAGCCAGTCGCAAAAGGGTCGTTCTGTGGTCTTAGTGTAGTCATTATATCATTATGCATGAAGGTCATAATCTTTCTAATATAGTATTACAATATGTATACCATATCAAAAGATTTTATATAATATCAATATGATATATTAGTCAGCCTTCCTTTACATGTTCATGATACTTTGTGACCGTGATAGTTATCGAGATAAAAATGATTTTCATTTATGTGTCTTTAAGAATTGTTCTGAAACTCTAATCCAGACATAGATACATAATGTAATCATTACGACCAAAGTTCATCAGTTGATAAAACTACATTACATGAGTACAATATGTAGTCGTAGAAACGTTTCAAAAATCTATTCATTAGAACCACATATGTTCGTTGTCATAATAACCTCACAGCAACTGCTCTTGAGTTCTACTTAACGACACATACAATTTAATTACATACAAACCACAGTACAACTTCATCTCGAAAATTCTTTATTGTACTCTCGTTATATCTACTACACGACGTCATAGCAACGCCTGAAGGTTATAAAACGCACATTAACTTTTTGGTTCTAAAACATACAGATACGTGGTCTTTAAGACGGTATAAGAAGCTTATGTTAATTTTATGACTCTGTGCTACTTGGGCGGGCGCTGGTCTCACAGAATTTTCGACAGTTAACTCCTCTATCTGTTGAAGTATAATCTCTCCACTTGCTACACGGTTACTGGATGAGAAATAATGAAACTACTGAGAACCCCCACTTGCAAACAAAATCCGCGCGGATTTGCCGAATGATTTTATGTGCGCCAAGTCTCACAGACCTGGCGCCCTGACAGTAGGGTTAAATGATCAAAATAATTAAATTTGAGAATAGAAAAATGGTACATGTGAACTTTGAAGAAAATATAGTGAATAGAATGTGTAGAAATCAAATTTGGAAATAAAATATGTATAATAGGTAGGAAGTAGAATAATATGTTCAAAAGAAAAGTGCTAATAGTTAAAATTGTAAGATAACAAAAATTGATAGTTACCAAGGAAAAAGAAAAATAAGAGGAGAAGAAAAATGAAAATAAAACGGGAAGCATATTAGAAAAATTCATGATCGATTTTGTGGGAAAAATGCCAATAACTAAAGTATATGAGAAACATTAATACATGCAAATAGGTCAGAATCAAATCGGAACCCAGGGCTTACCAGGAAGTGGAGGTTAGATTTCCAATATTTGACCACCAGCAGTAAGGAGGCTGAACATTTGCAAAATATCCACATGAACTATTCACAGAACATCCAAGGATTTGTGTGAGTGCAAAGCATGAGTGATAACAGGTACCCACTTTATCATCATAAACTTAATAAAGTCGAGCAGCCACGTTGTTTTTGGTTTATTTAGCAGCCTTCGTTATGATGATATAATAGAGCGTATTCAAGTTCGTTTTTTCAAACGTTTACTTTGCTTACCTAAAAATACCCCAGACTATTGTGCGCATAGAAACTAACTGCATTAAATTATCATAAATAATTTTCAAATCTTCGTTAACTTGGCTTAACAAGTTGAAAACTATGGACAACACCAGACTTTCCAAAATTTGCTATTCACGTCTACTTGAGTTAGAGCGAAATGACACCAGATTCAATTGGCTCTCGCAGGTGAAAGAATACTTTATATTTGCTGACTGTGAAAACTTATGGCAGCGTTTTCTCAATTATAACTCGAAAAAGTGTTATGCCACGTAAACACAGAGAAATTTTTCTACGATACAAAACAACGTAATATTCTTGATAAACAGTAAAGATCAATATGGACCCCTGCTAGACTGAAACAGCTGATAAGCATACGTTCTAAACCATACGTTGTTATCGGGAGACAAATAAAATGCTTTTAAAAATAAATTACCAAGAAATATCCCTTGTAGACCGGACGCATAAATCATTCAACTAGAAGCGTAAACAACGATTGTTGATTGCTACTGGGTACATTCCAGCGAGATAAGAAAATCAGTTTTATTTACTACCGAAGAAAACATATCCATATTTCAAACATCCGTCCAAATTCGATAAACATGGGGTCATTAATTCCGCGATAGCGCGACAGCTACCGTAAATATATTATCCAATTATAACATAGATAAGCGAGAACGGGTTAGAAAAACAAGTCCTCTATCAGTTTTACGACTTCACAACACACTAAGCTCCGCCCACTAGCTCCCATGTTAAAGATCATATAAAAGCGTGAGTTTCATGTCAAAGGCAGTAGTTCAATTTGGTATTCCACAGTGAACACGAGAATATGCCATTCGCAAAAGTTAGGTTAAAAAGTCAGTCTAATTGCCGTATCGTGCAATAATAATGAGAGTTTCCAAACCGGTGTAGTTAACTTCCGCAAACATAGCAACTCAGCCGATTCAGATCAAGTATTGAAGTTCATAGTAAAAACACGAGCGATCAGTATAGTTTCCACAAATTGTCAAAGCTTCCAAAAACAGAGATAATACAACGGGATTCGGCAATTTCAATGGTTCACGATCACTTAGAAAAACCTTAACTGTATACGAATATACCGGACGAATTAATTAGAATAACCGATTGACGCGGGAGAAAACGAATAATAAAGTCTAATCTAATTGCTTTTTAAAACTACATCCAGTGAATAAGTGCTAAACAGGGTGAGTCTCATGTTTGTTTTTCTGTATTTATGTTTATGGCAAAACCCAACCCCTTAAAATGTGTATGTGTCTAAAAAGTATTTCCATAGTTTTCAAGATCACCAAGTGTTCAAAAAGAGAATTATTGTTAGTCGTTTGCAGCACTTGATTGCAAGATTTCTTTTAGTAAAATTATTTCTATTGTGAAGCCACTACAGAATTATCTGCCAATACGCTAAATTAGCTTTCATTGTACGAATATTGTTGCCTATCATACGTCCATAGACGATTGATAGAATTGTGTCAGTTTTTATTAAATATATATATATACATTCTTAACTTTTATGAGTGCATTATTATTTTATTAAATCATTGTTTGGTTCGAATCTTTCTGAACGGTAGTACTTCCTGAATAAACAGCCCATGTTCCGGTATTGAAAGAAAGGATATTGATATTTGTAGACCGCTCCATATATCATCTCCGGTTCGACTATATTCATATAGTCGATGCTCTTAATACCGTTTTTCCAACCTAACGAATAACGTCTGGTATTACAGGTGTGGTGGGTTAGTTCACAACACCCCGTAGTCCAGTCGTCAACATTGGTAGTCAGGTGTGTGGTTTTCCCAACACCCTGTATAGCCCAGAGTTCAACAAAAGCTCACGGACGACATTCTGGTTAAATTCAAGCAAAAGCTAATTTCGCTTGACTCAGAGAGACTTGCAAGTTTTTCCTACTCGCTCATATACAATGGCTCAACAGCCTCCGATCCTTCAAAATCCTACTTAAGTATTCCCTCACAGATTTAAATAACACATATCATTGCTCAAATCAGAACCCAAGGAGTGTTTGATGTTTTCGTTTCACGGCTCGTATTACCGGATCGACACTACTGAGTCTTTGCAACACATCCTGTTTGAATGCCCTATCTACTTGGGCATAAGGCAAAATGCGATTCTGTCGGAAATCGGCAATATTGATGGTCTAGTACTTGTACTCAATACACAAAACATGTTACTGTTAGCAAACCTAGCGAAGTCCCTGATGAATATAATGAAGCTACGTTCGTTCAATCATGAACGAATGATTGTGTAAATGTGGCTATTAGCTACCACGTAGAAATTTGTACAAGTCTTTATTATACTTATAATCCATGTGGAATTACGCTCGCTTATTAGCCGAGCCCTTGTGAATGAAAATAAATGTATATTTTTTAACACAATAAACTTATCTATCTATCTATTTAGATCAACACATAATTTTGGGTGGCAACTTTCTCCTTCTATTCATCACAAATGACTGAGTATAACCTATAAATGTTTATTTTAGAATATGTTCATTATTGCGCATGATCAAGTTTTTGAATGTTTTCCATTTTGATTGGTTGAAAAATATAATTAGTATAAGTAAGTTATCTCAGAGATAGGTTGGTCTCAAGCAATATTTTCCATAAAAAAAAATATCTAACTTTTTCTGGACTCATTATTATTTGACTATATTAAAATCAATATTTCAAACATAATCAGTATATTGACATCAAGCAAAGAAGTAGATGGCGCTGCTGCAATCTTCCTTAGATTGGGCGAATCATGTCTCCATAGGCATACCGACTGAGCTTCAAAAAGGTAAAAAGATAAATAAAAAAAAAGAGGTAAAGTGTACAGAGAAAGAGGCCCCAAGCAAAGAAGTAGATGCCGCTCCCCCCCGTAGACGGGCCGTTGCCTTCGAGTGAACGAGAAACGAGCCCCTCCCAGCTTCTGCTGTTCTCTGAGCTTGTAGTCAGTACTTGATTGTTTTGCAGCGTGTTTTATCAGCCTCCTACATATTGTTTTTGCTGATGTTTGAAGTGTTTTCTTTATGAGTAGTGCGTATTGTGTGTTTGTGTTTTGCGATAAATTTACAGGAAAAGATTCAAAAGGAAAAAACCTGGTTAGGGGTTTGTGCTTATGCTTGTGTGGTCTTTAAAATATTTGAGGTATTTGAGTATTCGAGGGTTGTCAATGTTAGGTTTTATGTTAGGTTTACTAAAGAAACAGTATACGAAAGTATTTTTTAATAACTCAAACGACTATTACATTCAAAGTATTTGTCAAACTTGACAACTATATAAACAAAATAGAAAACCTAGTACAGGATGTGAAATATTTACTTTCATGATCTGTTGAATACCAACACCCCCACTCGACAGATCATTTCTGCAAAATTCCTATAGATCTTCTGAAATCGAAAAATTTTTGTTTCGGAAGAGGTTTTGTGAGTCCATCAGCAATCATGCCTGGGGAAGGGCAATATTTGAAATTAATAATATTATTATTAATGAGATCTCGTAGATGATGGTACCGCACATCGATATGTTTGGTCCTTGAAGTTGATCTCTTGTCTTCCGCCAGTTTGATGCAGCCTTGATTATCTTCAAACAATTCACAATAAAAACCAAAATCTGTGATCATTCGTCTCAACCAAAGCAAGTCTTGACTAGCCAAAGCTGCTGATATATATTCAGCTTCTGTTGAAGAAAGTGCTACTGATGTTTGCTTTTTACTCGTCCAGGTTACTGGGTTATCTCCCAAGAAAAATATGAAACCACTTATTGATTTCCTATCAGACGTATCTCCTGCCCAATCAGAATCGACGAATCCTCTTAAAATCAAATCTGTGTCTGCCTTCATTTTAGTTTGAAATTACTCGTTCCTTTCAGGTATTTCATTACCCTTTTGCAGCATCCCAATCTATTTGACGAGGTTGACTGATTCTTCGAGTTAAATAGTTCACAGGCAAAGATATGTCTGGTCTGGTCATAGTTGATAAGTACAACAGCACCCCCACTGCTTTCCTGTAATTATCATTGTTTGGCAATAATTTCGAATTATCATTGAGTTTGTGATATTCCGTATCCATTGGCGTTGATACAGGATATGCATTGGTCAATCCAAATTCATCAACCATTTTATTGATTTTATTTTCTTGGTCTAACAAATAGTTACCATCTTCATCACGAAAAATACTTATTCCCAAGAAATAATGTATATCACCCAAGTCCACAGCTTCAAAATGATTATTTAATTTTTCTCCCAATGCTTTTATAATGGTGAGATTTCTATGGCAAATCAATATATCGTCGACATATATCAGGAGATATAAATTTTCCCTTCTTCCTGCTTCTTAAACATACAATTATCATTTTCGCTAGACTGAAAACCGAGTTCATGCAAAATATTTTTCAGTTTTTCATTCCAGGACTTTGCTGCCTGTTTCAGTCCATATATTGATTTCTGCAGTTTGTATACAAAGTGGGATTGATCTTCTCTGATAAAACCATCAGGCTGTGATATGTATAAATCCTCCTCCAATTCACCATTGAGAAATGCTGTCTTAACATCATAATGTCTAATGTTGAGATTATGCCTAGCTGCTATTGATAAAAGTATTCTGAAACTACTTTGTTTCATAACAGGAGCAAATGTGCTGTCGTAGTCTTCACCATATTTCTGAGTATATCCTTTGGCAACTAAACGTGCTTTATACCTGGTTATTTCCCCTTTACTGTTTGTTTTCATTTTGAAAACCCATTTAGTACCAATCAGTTCCTTATCCGTAGGAAGTTCTGTTAACTCCCATACCCCTTTTCTTTCAAAAGATTCCAATTCATCGTTTATAGCCTTCTGCCAATTGGATTTTTCACATTCTGGATAACTCATCAAATCTTTGAATGATTTTGGTTGTCTAGGAAATGCATTCGTTGCCATGTATGTTAATTTAGGTGCAGGTATTCCTTTATTTATTCTTGTAGATTTTCTTATTTGGTTTTCATTGAATTCTTCATTTTCTATCTGATTTTCTCGAGATAGTATTTGATTTTCAATTTTCGTAAGAATATTTTCTTCATTATTTTCATAAGAGACTTCAATTTCGTTCTGCATACCCGTATCTATATTTTTCTTTTCTGTTCTCTCATATCCCGAAGAATGCTCATTTTCAATGAATTCAACTGTTCTACTAATCGTAATTCTACTTATCGAGGGATCCAAGATTCGATATCCAGTCGAATGTTCATCATAACCCACAAAAATTCCTTCTTTTGCATGAGGGTCCCATTTCGTTCGTTTTTCTGCTGGAACATATGCGAAGGCAAAACTTCCAAAACTTTTCAGATGATCTAGTTTCGGCTTCTCGCCATTCCATAACTCGAATGGAGTTTTATTTATGGATTTACTTAATAGACGATTCTGAAGGTAATTCGCAGTAACAACAGCCTCACCCCAGTACTTGTTGGGCAACTCAGCATCGATCAGCATGCATCTTGCTGCTTCACAGAGAGTCCTATTTTTGCGTTCTGCAACCCTATTTTGTTGAGGCGAGTATGGAACTGTATTTTGAACAGAGATACCATGTACTTTCAAAATATCTTGAACTGACTTTCCAATGTATTCTCCTCCGTTGTCGGATCTGAACATCTTAGGATATTTTCCAAATCGATTTTTGACATATGCCAAATATTCTTTCAGTTTTTCACTAACTTCATCTTTAGAATTGAGTAAATAAATATTTGTGAAACGGGAAAAATCATCAATTAGTGTTAGAAAATAACGTTTTCGGCTAGGTGTTTCAGTTTTCATTGGACCGCAAATATCACTATGCACTAAATCCAGAATTTGTTCTGATTGTTTTTCACTTCTTTTTGGAAATGGTTTTCTGCTCATTTTTCCCTTCAAACATGCTGTACACTTCAAATATTGACCACAATCTGTAATGTCAATGCCACTGGCGTACTTTTCTGATGCAAGTTTCTTTATATCTTCTGCATTTCTATGTCCTAGTCTTTTATGCCAGACATGAATACAATTCATATTCGGTGTCGAAATATAAGCAGTTTCAGATGAACTTAAAATCAGTTCATATAATCCTTTTTTGATTCTACCTTGCGCCATTATTCGATTACCATATCTTATTGTACATTTATCTTTCTCAAAATTGACAAGAAAACCTTTTTCTACCAAACGTTTAACTGAAAGTAAATTGGATTTCAAATCTGGTACATACAGAACATTCTTGACATGTATTTTCTCAACTTTGTCCACTGTAATACAAGACAAATATCCTTCTCCGATTCCTTCACACTTTAGTTCATTTCCATTGGCCACAATCACCTTATCAACGTAATTGTTCAATTTGGTAAAAAAGTCTTTGTTTGAAGTCATATGACTTGATGCTCCTGAGTCAATGAACCAACTCATATTTTCATCATTATCCTTCGAATATATGCAGAAACACAAATCAGAATCACGATCCTCAGACTTCACTCTATGTTCATCCTTATAGTTCCTCCGATTCTCCTTCTTGCTATCATGGTAGTCTCTTTTCTTGAAAAAATAACAATCCTTCTTCAGATGTCCCTTCTTATGACAGAAAAAACATTCCAAATCTGTAATTTTCTTTTTCAAGTAGTGGGTAGACTTAAGAGCAGTTTGACCGGTTTTTTCGTTTTTCTTTGCATATTTTCTGTTATATTCGTCCAAAAGTTTACCCTTTACATATTCGAGTGTGAGTTCGTCGTCTGGACGAGCATCTAACGCTGTGACAAGAGTATCGTAATTATCAGGAAGACCACCAAGTAAGAGAGCAGCTACATGGAAATCTTTAATTTCTTCACCAATACCTCGCAAGAGTTCAACCATTTCCAGAGTTTTTCGTATGTATTCTGACATCAATTCACCGTTTTCCAACTTAGACTGGTACAATTTACGTAAAAGATAAAGTTTATTACTCAAATTTGCTCTTTCATGGACCTTTTGAAGAACTTCCCACATTTCTTTTGCTGAAGTGCAGTTGCAAATGTGAACTATTTGATTATTTTCTACTGAAAGTGATATAGTGCTTTGTGCTTTTTCATCGATCTCCAACCATTCCTTTTCTTTCTCCTTTTCCACTGGCTTCGATTCTTTCACCACTTTCCATGCTACTTCCCTGATTAATAACATTTTAATCTTGAACTTCCAGGGTTAATAGTTGTGATTATTGAGCTTCGCAACTCCAAATTTCAGATTGCTCTCCGGCTCCATCGTCGTTTCTTATTCAATCACTATTGAACAAATACTGTTTCAGACACGTCCTGGGCCCATAACCTGTTAGGTTTTATGTTAGGTTTACTAAAGAAACAGTATACGAAAGTATTTTTTAATAACTCAAACGACTATTACATTCAAAGTATTTGTCAAACTTGACAACTATATAAACAAAATAGAAAACCTAGTACAGGATGTGAAATATTTACTTTCATGATCTGTTGAATACCAACAGTCAAATATACCAAGTACAAGCCAGTCACAATATGCTAACGTTTGAAAGGAAAAAAAACTCAGTTTTATTTACATTATGTTAAAAAACTGGTCGTGAGAGAATTAAGGAAGGAAGTATACGATGTCTGTGCAGGAAGATTGCTAGAACAAATAAGAACCTAATAGAAATCATCCATATATTACTCAGAGCAAGAATTAGAAAAAAATCATAAAAAAACTAATCGAAGAATTATGAGGTGCGAAAATGATATAGGTTGCTTTTTCGAGTCTCGACTTACTTATGAAAAAAAAATATGGTTAAACTACCGTGCTCTTAACAAGGTTACAGTTGAAAAAAAAATCCTATGCCTGTTATCAAATAAATCCTTGATACTTGAATGCTTATATTTCACTACGATAGACTAGGTATCAGGGTATATACTGTTCCATGAAATATTTTTCCCACAGAAAGTTGTTTTGTTTTTCTCCCACAGTCCTCGAAGTATAGTATATATAATGAAGCGCGCACACATGTTAACCTTAGACAGGAGCCACCATGGGGGACTACTCATATTCACACCCCCAGTTGTCTCACATACATTTCCATCTGATTGTTATATGGTACTGAACACAAACTATAGAAAAACTTTCCAAACTGACAAGGAACAGGATCGTTCGCTAGACAGATACCGCGGATAACGTCTAACTACTTAGCCTACCACTTTCAGGGCCGTATGAGTTTTCCTGTTCAGAGGCCTTCAATCACAGCAAGGATAGAATAGTACCAGTTAACCAACTTCACCATGATATTTCTAGGTAGGTGCTAGGGATTTTAACCTTTGCCTTAAAATCATCTTCTTCTCAGGGCCGATCCTAGCAGGTGTGCAGCGCGTGCACCGCACGCGGGCGGACAATCAGCTATTTTTTGAAAGAAGAAAAATGAAACGTTAGTGCTCAGTTGTGTTGTGTGTTGGTCTATTGTCCATTAGTATAGTCCATCCAATATCAATTGCAGAAGCTGTTTCTATAGGGAGCAAATAAAAACTCACTTCGCTAACATGAGCATATATGCGAAGAAACTGAACGAAAAATAATCTGTACTACTCGTAAACATTTTCCGTCAGCAGATGGTAGATCAAAAGAGCCGATAGTCAACGTGGACGTGAGTGACAGCTGTCGCTTTTCTACAACCGATTCGTCTGGGCCAATCGTCGGACATCGATGCTTGTATAGGCGTGTCTATACGATGGAAGGTCATAAATCACGCGTTATAATTGTGTTTTAATAGCTCTGAAAGATTAAAAACCAGTAGCGTCTGTGGTCTTGGTGTGTGCCAATCGAAATACGTTTTAGGATATTCTAGTAACCTACATCAAACAATGAAAGAAATTATTTTTCTTTCTTAATGTATTTGTATAAATAAAAGCTTATCTTTAATTTCCTTTCATTTTTCATTATTTATGAAGTATTTTTGAAATCTTAAAATATCTAAATTAAATTAGTTATCTCCGCCACTGCTGCTCACAGGATTTCGCCGCAAGACTTTTTTATGCTTCTGCAATTGATATTGGGAAAACTATATCTTCTCCTACTCTCATTTATACACATTCTTCATTTGGGAGCAAAATTCATGGCAGAGCCGGCAATGCAGCATAAAAAATTGAAATTTCTATAAAAAAAACCAAGGGCCATATTTTTGACACGACTAAGTATGTTTGGTCCCTGTGTGCGGCGCGGCGGCTTATTTATGTACGTATAGTCTTTACGATGTCAGTTGGAACGGCGAAAAAATTTTTAAAGGAGGTACCAACGGCGAAACCTTTGAAAAAAACGTGCTGCTGTTCGCCGGGCGGCTTTTTTCAAAGGTTTCGCCGCTGCGGCCTCCTTTGAATTTTTTTTCGCCTTGCCAACTTACTTGTAAAGACTATATATATATCACAGTCGGCACGCGGCTCGCAGGTCAATGGTCAAAAGAAACTTTAAATTAGCGGTTTTCTTTATAGATAAGAAATGGATTGTTTCGACAATGTTAAAGGGATGCGGCATCGCAATTTTTTTTGCTACTTCACCACTATATATAAACCATTTTCATTTCAAAATGTTCATTTGATTTTGAATCAACATACAATAAGACTGGTCATAAACACAATCAAGTGCAAGTGTAAGTTAATATTGGAAATTAGTGACAAGGTGTTGCTGTTGAGTATCGTTTAAATATTTAAATCAGAACTGTGGTAAGTACCAAAGCTCTTAACTAGATTCATGAACGAATGAAATGTTATACAGGGTGTTTTCCAATTAGATAAAAAAAGTGGGCATATTTTTAAACTAATTTTGTCGCGATGATTCGTTTTGAAAATAAGTACAGAATGTTTGAAAATTCAAAATTTATTTTCAATGCTTTCAAAATTCGCTAGCACAAAATATAATTTTCTTACAAAATTATAGGTTACCAACCGGGGGAGTTTATGAACATTTTAATTTTTACCCAGATTTTGAAAGAGCGCTACGAATCATTATTTATTTTAAATAATTTGCCCTAAGTTTTTCAACAGGAATGGGGATTCCTTATAAATAACCCATATTCTTACAATTTAAGTAAAAAAAAGTATTAACAATGGTAGGTACATTTTAGAGGTCATTTCGATTAATTTCAAAATTTCTGAAGAATTCCTATTCATTTTATCTGCATCTGTGAGCCATGATATACGTATCGTTCTTCTTACCTTTTACCTTTAGATGTCGTCCTCGTCCAAAAACAGAAAAACTAAAAGAGAGTCAGGTGCCTTCTATAGAAAAGAGAAGAATAGAAGAATAGAAGAAATCTCAAAACAAGCGGGAGCATTGAAAAAGTATTTTGGAAAACCGGATAAAAGTGAGCCCGAACAAAAAGGTTTGAATCAAATCACGGAGTTTGATTATTCTCAACCATCAACATCCACCAGTACTAGTGAAACAAACAATAAATCAATAGATTTCACACCCGATGAAGGTGATGAAGCTGCAAGATCATCATCAAGCAGTCCCATTCCCAGTGAAGCCGAATGTGAAGATGAGAGCAAAGAGGAAGAGGGCTCTGCTCAAGTAGCACTAGATGATCCAGGTACTTGGCCTAACATTTTGACAAAAAAATATATTGATTTATTGGTAGAACACGGTCCCAAACAAGTTGCAGATTTCAAATTTCCGATTGATGAGAGTGGCAGAAAATTTAGCTGTTCATATTATAACAAAACTTCAGTGAACGGGGAGAAAATAAATCGCGCGTGGCTCTGCTATTCCATAAAACTAAATTGTATTTTTTGTTTTGCATGTAAATTGTTTAGTAGAGATAGTTCAACACAACTTGTAAGTACTGGCTTTTCTGATTGGCGTCATTGTTCGGATTACCTCAATAAGCATGAAAATACTCTAAAACACGTTAACTCTATAAGATCGTGGTGCGAAATAAAGACGAGGATGGAAAAAAATTGTACTATTGACGCGGAACAACAAAATGTTTACAATAGAGAGAAAAAGCGATGGCACGCTATCATTGAAAGAATGATTGCTGTAGTACAATTTTCAGCCAGTCAAAATTTAGCAGTCAGAGGAACTAGTACGGAGTTGTATCATAGAGATAATGGTAATTTTTTAAAGGCAGTAGAGATGTTGGCCAAATTTGATCCAGTTATTTCAGAACACCTTAATAATATCAGTAAATACAAAGATAAAAAAACACGTATTCCACACTACTTAGGGCAGCATTTTCAAAATGAAATAATCCATATTTTAGCCGATTCTATTCGTAATGAGATAACACGCATTGTCAAAAAAGCCAAATATTACACTATAATTCTCGACTCTACGCCCGATATTAGTCATACAGAACAAATAACGTTTGTAATTCGATGTGTGAACACTACTGATGGTTAAAGTAAAGTAGATATTTTAGGATTTTTTCTAGGATTTTTTTCAGTAACTAATACCACTGGAGAAGGTCTGTGCAATTTTCTATTAGAGAAGCTATTACCTAGTCTGCAGCTCGAAGTTAAAGATATACGTGGTCAGGGCTACGACAATGGATCGAACATGAAGGGGAAAAATATAGGGCTTCAGAAACGGATTCTCGATATCAATCCTAGAGCATTATGTATGTGCGGCTCATACCTTAAACCTCGTCGTTAATGACGCTTCCAGCTCCAGTGGTGAAATTTCAGGATTTTTTTATATGATACAAGAGGTATATAATTTTTTTTCTGCGTCCCCATATCGATGTGATTCACTAAAAAAATACGTGAAAAGTCTAACTTTGAAACCATTAAGTGAAACAAGGTGGGAAAGTCGTATCAATGCTATTAGACCTCTAAAGCAAGACCTCAAAAACATTATTACCGCATTAAATGCCTTAATTGAAGATTCCACCAGAGACGCGAAAACAAAAAATGGTGCAAAATCCATAATTAAAAATCTTGAATCATTCAAATTTTTGTGTTCAATTTTGATTTGGCATGATTTATTATCAAGAATTAATGTTCTGAGTAAAATGCTTCAAAATCCTAAATTAAACATCGCGGAATGCATTGAAGGCTTAGATAATTTTAAAAAATATTTTGTTTCACAAAGATCAGACGATAATTCCAAAATATTTGTCGAATCAGCCACAACACTTGCTAGAGATTTAGGTATTGATCCAGAATTTCCAAGTTCGAGGCTCAGGAAAAAGGTCCGTTTATTTGATTACGAGGGCAGTGATGAACCCCTTTTGAATCCCTTCCATCAATTCAAGACTTCTTTCTATTTTGCAATTCTTGATCACGCGATCTCTTCGGTAAATGAAAGATTTACATTATTATCTGAGTGTTTTTCAATATTCTGCTTTCTGTATGAGTTTCACAACATTTCTAGTGATGATCTCATGAAAGCCTGCATGGACTTAGATATTAAGTTACAGGTACAGGAGGAAGGAAGTATCGTGAAAGATATAGACGGTATACAACTGTTTAATGAAATAACTTCATTCAAAGATATTTTTCCAGGTAAGAAACAGCCAATTGAGGTATTAGAAATCATAGTCAAAAATGATCTCATTTCCTGTTTTCCTAATTTTGCTCTAACAATAAGAATTTTTTTAACCTTACCTGTTTCTGTGGCTTCGGGAGAAAGAAGTTTCAGCAAATTAAAAATTATTAAAAATTATTTGAGAAATAATATGACACAAGAAAGGCTTTCAGATTTGGCCATCATCTCTATTGAATCCGAAATCTGTGAAAAAATAGATTTTACGGAAATTATTGATAAATTTGCCACTCAGAAAGCCAGAAAGGTTATTTTATAATTAGGTGATTATAATGATTAGGTACCTAGTCTGTAGACTGTAAAACAACTGATTTATATACTTTTCGTTGGTATACGCACTGAGTATGTCCAAAATCGTTGTGTGTGAAATAGACGTTATACAGGTAGATGAGTTTAGAAGTTTATAACGTCAACGTTAAATATTAGTCAAAATAAGAAAACAATCTCTGGAGGGGCGGCACATCTGGTATTTGCACGCGGGCGGCCAATACCATAGGATCGGCCCTGCTTCTTCTGGGAAACTATGCCGGTGAGACTCTTAGTTGGAGTTGACTTAAAAAATTGCCCGACCGCAAAAATTATAACTTTGCGAAGCTGGGTCTATTATCCCACCCTGGGTATTTGTCCCGCTTCGCGAAGGATATTATATTCCTGACGGGAATATATCATGCTAAATGAAACTTTATCCACCCATAGATTATTCCATATGCTAGACAGTCGACAGATATAGCAAAACTTCCCTATCAGAGTTTGGAATGACTTTCCCCTGAATTTATTCTACGTGGAGTCCTCCATTCTCAATACACTGCATAGTACGGCGGTGCATTGCATCAACATTTCTTAGTATCTGGGGAGCTATTCCCCGAATACAATCCCTGATAGTATTCCCCAAATGACATATATTTTGAAATGGTCTTCTTGAATATACCTTCTGTTTGAGATATCCCCATAAAAAAAATCCAAAGGAGTGTGGTCCGGTGACCGGGCGGGCCAAGCGTTATTGGAATATCTTCCAATCCATCGATTTGGAAATGTTCCGTTTAATCGCCTTCTCACTTCTAGCGTAGAATGAACGGGTGCACCGTCTTGTTGAAAATACATTCCAGCTCTCATGTCCAGAGGAATATCATCTAAATAATCGAAGAGAAACGTCTGCAGCATTCTTAAGAATTCAGTGGTCTGAAAAATATTGGTCCAACAATAATGTCATCAAGAATTCTGCACCAGACGTTAACTTTGAAGTGATATTGGTCTCTATCGTATCCCAAAATGGGGATTATTATTTACCCACCACCTGCAATTCTGGGAGCTGACTACCCCATTTGATGAGAAGGTTGACTCGGCACTGTAAAGAATTTTTTTCGAAAACTGTCTATTATCTTCCATCATAGACTGAAACCAGAAACAGAAATCCAAGCGATTATCCGGATCTCTCGGTTTCAAAGTGTGTATGAATTTGGGTTTATACGGTTTGAATTTATTATTATCTAGAACTCTTTCCATTGATCGGTCGGATATAGATAGACAGCATAATATTCATAACAGTTTCTTCATTTTCAGTTATCGGTCGGATGTATTTTTTCGAAACCGATTCAGAGAAAACTCGAAATCAGACATTTTATAACTTTATATAGTCTAGTTAACAAGTGCTTTTGAGGTCAAATTTTTTCGCATTCTCCGAAAATTATGATTGAGGTGTCATTCGATTCGGAATGGCATGTAGATATTTTTGAGAAAATGCTAAGGCCGCTCGCAAAAATTGCAATAGTTATAAACAATTAAGTGAAAAAAAGGGGGTTTGGTTTTTCACCAATATCTCAAAAACTATTCGAGAAAATTCAAATTTGAAAAAAGATGCAAAAAGAGGAGGAAATTTCCCTAGAAAAAGTTACGACTCCCGGAACTGTAGGACCAATATTTATAATTTTCGCAGAGGGTTGAAAAAACGCCCGAAAACGGGTCCCTTCGGACCTTTAATGAATAAATATTATTTAAACTTATTAAATATGAAAATTTAAAATTGAAAAAATTCGGCGCCTGCAGGATAGATCAATGAACAATAAGACGTGGTCCAAAAATTTGTATCGCGATTTTTCAATACTAAGTTATCCATTAGTTAATTAACAATTTTTTGTAGCACGAACATTAACATTGCAAGTGCGATAATTGTTAAACTATTAATCTGAGAATGTTTTCCTTTCGTGGAGCTATTGTTCAAAGGTCTAAGAATAGATTCCCGTTGGGAAAATTGGAAAGTTGTTAATTTTCGTTTTGTTATCAACAATTTGCTAAGGTGAAAAATTATAAAGCTTCATTAAACGTTGAAAAAAAAATGTTTTCATAATATTATTATTGATCCGTTTTCTTATGATCCGAAGCTACTTAAAAATGATTTTTAATAATTTTTATCTCCCATTGTTTAAAAAAATGTTATAAACAAATGCTTTTTGGAATAATTAAAAAAAAATGCATAAAAATTTTGAAAAAAAAAAAAAAAAAAATTAAAAAGCATTTTGAAATAACAAATTTTTTTTACCATTTTTAAAAAATTAAGGAACCATTTTTTTTAAAATTATTCATCTTGGTCTTCGATATTAAAAAAAAAAAGATTATTATTTGAATTTTTATTGTTTATTTAATAAACAATTTGTTATAAGCAAATGAATTATCTCTTTGTATTTTTTTTCTTTTTCTACTTAAAAAAACAAAAAAAACATGTATTATTTTTAGAAAAAAAATTTTTATATTTTTTATTGAACTTTTAATTTTCTGTTCTCTTTTATTTCACCACTCTGACCTTGTTTTTATGTTTAATTTTATTATAACTTTTTAACTAATGGAGATACAAGGAAAAAATTCAAGACTTATTTATTCTTTATTAATTAAACAACAAATTAAGCCAAAATTTGAAGCTCTCACTCGATTATTTATTTAATTTATACCATTTGTTCATAAAAATAATCTTTCAGAAAAAAAAACTACTTTTATGTCTAAATATCTTATGAACTAATATTACTATGACCATAAAAAGACAATGAGGAATCCAACGACGGGCATAATGACAATACCGCTGGTGAAGAATATTCACTGTTTGTTTCAGGGCTTGTCATAACTTCATTAGGGGGTGAAGAAAATGAAGTTAATCTTGAAACAAATCAAGGGGATGATGCTGAAGACTATGATCCACCAACTAAAAAATTGTATGTAAAATATAATTAAAAAAATACCTTATATTATTTGTAAACAATATTTTATAAATAAACTTACTTGAATTAAATAACATTTCTAATTATTTTTTAGTTACTAAGATGCTTAGGCTAATAAACTTGGAGAAATTTTTTTTTCAAACTTATTTTTATTCATAATTAAAAAAATAACCTAGCAAAACTAAAATTTATAAGCTAAAATTGTTGATAAATATACGTTAGATAAAAAGTTACATTAGTTGTATGGTCATAGTTATATTAGTTTATAAGATATTTAGACATAAAAGTAGAAAACAGTTTTGGCTTAATTTGTTGTTTAGTCAATAAAGAATAAATAAGTCCTAAATTTTTTCCTTGTATCTCCATTAGTTAAAGAGTTATAATAAAATTAAACATAAAAAACCAGGTCAGAGTGGTGAAATGAAAGAGAACAGAAAATTGAAAGTTCAATAAAAAATATAAATATTTTTTTTTCTAAAAATAATACATGGTTGTTTTTGGTTTTTTAAGTAGAAAAAGAAAAAAATACAAAGAGATAATTCATTTGTTTATAACAAATTGTTTATTAAATAAACAATGAAAATTTAAATAATAATATATTTTTTTTTAGTATCGAAGACCAAGATGAATAATGATTTGAAAAACAAAAAAGGTTCCTTAATTTGCATAACAAGTGATAAAAAAAATTGTTATTTAACAAATGCGTTTTTAAGCAATACTTTTTTTTTTGAGAAACGGTTTTTTTTTGAAAAATCATAATTATTATCAAAGATTATGTTATGGAAATGTTTTTTTAAATTATCTCATAAACAACGCATTTGTTTATAACAATTTTTTAAACAATAGGAGAAAAAATATTAAAAATCATTTTTGAGTAGCTTCTAATCATGAAAAAACGGATCGATAATAATATTATGAAGAAAATTGTTTTTCAATGTTTAATGAAGCTTTATAATTTTTCACCTTAGTAAATTGTTAATAACAAAACGAAAATTAAAAACTTTTCAACTTTTCCAACGGGAATCTATTTTTAGACCTTTGAACAATAGCTCCACGGAAGGAAAACATTCTCAGATTAATAGTTTAACAATTATCATACTTGCAATGTTAATGTTCGTGCTACAAAAAATTGTTAATTAACTAATGGATAACTTATTGAAAAATCGCGATAAAAATTTTTAGACCACGGATTATTGTTCATTGATCTAGCCTGCAGGCGCCTGAATTTTTTCAATTTTTAATTTTCATATTTAATAAGTTTAAATAATATTTATTCATTAAAGGTCCGAAGGTGGCGTGGCTTGCGCAAGCCGGAGTACCCGTTTTCGGGCGTATTTTCAACCCTCTGGGAAAATTATAAATATTGATCCTAAAGTTCCGGGAGTGGAAACTTTTTTTCAGGAAATTTCCTCCACTTTTTGCATTTTTTTTTCAAATTTGACTTCTCCCGAATAGTTTTGGAAATATTGGCGAAAAACCAAACCCCCTTTTTTTCACCTAATTGTTTATAACTATTGCAATTTTTGCGAGCGGCCTTAGCATTTTCTCAAAAAATATCTACATGCCATTCTGAATCGAATGACACCTCAATCATAATTTTCGGAGAATGCGAAAAAAATTTGACCTCAAAAGCACTTGTTAACTAGACTAATATTATTTAAAATAACTACTAAACAACCACTAAGTTCGCCATTTTTAAATCAAATTACAGAATTAAATTGACAGATATTCGATAACTTCAAAGGTTCCCTAGCAACGCAGGTCTAATTGTCGCTATAAGAACAATAGCCTACCAGTTTCAAAATTCAAATTTCAATATTAAATCGTCGTTTTTCCCGTCACAGAAAAAAGTTGTGTATTATACACGGGAAAAAATTAGATTTTAGCTCTCAAGCTAAAATCTAATACTTTTTCCCTTGTATAATAAATAACTATTTTGCAAGGTATGATGGGGAGCAGATAATAAATACCGGGAAAAGAAAAAGAGGAATACACTAGCGAAAGTACAAACAACACTCAATATTCCACTCCTGAAAAATAACATAATGAAAGAATTTAGAAACTACTGGAAACAAAACATATGCAAATGTACAGTCAGAATTCCCCCAAAAAATATGGTACTTTAACTTTTCCTTTATGACTAGAAGGCACATAACGACAATAATGAGCATGAAAACAGGACATTGTATGATAAACAAATATTCATTTAGAATTGGGATAAAAGTCAGGAAGACAGACACATTAAACCACATATTTTTTGAATGTCCCATCAATGCTATCCCACATATAGACATTCATACAAAATCCATAGAAAAAGGTGTACCTCCACCCCTGACTATGACGGTAGTCCTTAGATACCTGAATACAGGTAACATCAATTTGATAATGAAATTCCTATCATATAACAACATCAAACTATAAACCATGTTTTTACTATCTGTCCAATAACTAACCTTCCAGCATACAAGCACTGACCTATAATAAAACTGGATGAGCAGTGGCCGTTTCGTCACAGAACTAGGGTGTTCTGTTGTTTCGTCCTATGCTAAAAATACACCAAATTGAACCCTCTCAATAACCTCTCAAATTGAAAGTGCGAATATGCATTGCTCACTAGTGTCAATGCCATTACGTCAGGCAGTCATTTTTATCAGTGGTGTGTGTTCACTGTAATTACTGTTTTCAGTATCTAGTTTTTCAAGTATTTGGCTGTGTGCTGCGTGACATTATTTGTGATTATTTTTTGACATTTCTAGAAACCAATAGAAACGTATTAGTGTGAAGTTAGCCACACTTTTTCTATCCACACATTATGACGCGTGGTATGTTAAATTTGGGATAGAAGTAATTTCAAAAGCAGTGTTGCCAAATTTCCGATGTTTTTTGATAAATGTGGAAACTTGCTCTGAACTAACTGCCGATTCAATATTTGTTCTATTTTGAATGAATTGCACACTGATGGTCCAAAATAACTATGATATAATCGAATGGACGATTACCCATTGAGATTTTTATTCAGGAGCGATTGAAAACACTGAAATCGGGTCCTTCGTATATCGAAGAGTGAAAGAAATTGTAATTTGAAGAGAAGTGAAGAATCCATGTGCAACGAATACAAAAACTAAGTTGAATGATGACAAATGACTTTTCAGATTAATTTGTTCTGCCATCAGAATAACAAATTGAAAAAATTAGCCGTAAACGTGGACAAAGAATACGTATTACATAAACGGTAAGCAGTCAAACTGACAGAAAAAAATTCATAATCACCCATAAACCAGAGGAAGAGTCCTTGTGCCACGAAAACAAGAATGAGGTTGGAAAGAGAGTTGAAAACGAAGGATATGGGGCTATTCAAATCAATTTGTTTGGCCGTCAAAATGACAGAAAAAAAATTAAATCTTTAAAATTATTCGTAAACAGGGAGAAAGAGTACGTGTGCCGCGAAAACAAAAATGAGGTTGGAAAGAGGGTTGAAAACAAAGGATATGAGGCTATTCAAATCAATTTGTTTGGCCGTCAAAATGACAGAAAAAAAATAAATCTTTAAAATTATTCGTAAACAGGGAGAAAGAGTACGTGTGCCGCGAAAACAAAAATAAGGTTGGAAAGGAGGGTTGAAAACAAAGGAGCTATTCAAATCAATTTGTTTGGCCGTCAAAATGACAGAAAAAAAATTAAATCTTTAAAATTATTCGTAAACAGGGAGAAGGAGTACGTGTGCCGCGAAAACAAAAATAAGGTTGGAAAGAGGGTTGGAAAACGAGGATACGAGACGATTCAAATCAATTTGTTTGGCCTCAAAATGACAGTTTTTTTTTAATCTTTAAAATTATTCGTAAACAGGGAGAAATAGTACGTGTGCCCGAAAACAAAAAATAAGGTTGGAAAGAGGGTAGAAAACGAAAGGATAGGGGGCTATTAAAAATCAATTTGTTTGGGCGTAAAAATGACAGAAAAAAAATTAAATTTTTAAAAATTATTCGTAAACAGGGAGAAAGAGTACGTGCCGCGAAAACAAAATAAGGTTGGAAAGGGTAGGAAAAAAAGGATATAGGGCTATTCAAATCAATTTTTTTTGGCCGTCAAAATGACAAAAAAAAAAATTAAATCTTTAAAATTATTCGTAAACAGGGAGAAATAGTACTTTGCCGCGAAAACAAAATAAAGGTTAGGCAGAGGGTGGAAAACGACGGATATGAGGCTATTCAAATAAATTTGTTTTGGCCTCAAAATGACAAAAAAAAAAATTAATCTTTAAAATTATTCGTAAACAGAGAAAGGAGTACGTGTGCCGCAAAACAAAATAAGGTTGGGAAGAAGGTTGGAAAAGAAGGATATGAAAACTATTCAAATCAATTTTTTTTGAACGTCAAAATGACAAAAAAAAAATTAAATCTTTAAAATTATTCGTGAACAGGGAGAAAAGTACGTGTGCCGCGAAAACAAAAATAAGGTTGGGAAGAGGTAGGAAACAGAAAGGATAGGGCTATTAAAAATCAATTTGTTTGGCCGTCAAAATGACAGAAAAAATTTAATCTTTAAAATTATTCGTAAACAGGGAAAAAAGTACTTGCCGCGAAAACAAAATGGGGTTTGGGAAAAAGGGAGGTTGAAAACAGAAGGATATGAGGCTATTAAAAATCAATTTGTTTGGCCGTCAAAATGACGAAAAAAAATTAAAAATCTTTAAAATTATTCGTAAAAAAGGAAAAAGGAGGAACGTGTGCCGCGAAAACAAAAATAAAAGTTGGAAAGAGGGTTGGGAAAAAGGATACGAGACAATTCAAATCAATTTGTTTGGAAACCCAAAATGACAGATTTTTTTTTTAATTTTTAAAATTATTCGTAAACAGGGAGAAATAGTACGTGTGCCGCGAAAAAAAAATAAGGTTGGAAGAGGGTAGAAAACGAAGGATATAGGCTATTCAAATCAATTTGTTTGGGCGTCAAAATGACAGAAAAAAATTAAATCTTTAAAATTATTCGTAAACAGGGAGAAAAGAGTACATTATACCGCGAAAAACAAAAATAAGGTTGGAAAGAGAGGTAGGAAACAAAGGATATAGAGGCTATTCAAATCAATTTGTTTGGCCGTCAAAATAACAGAAAAAAATTAATCTTAAAATTATTCTAAACAGAGAGAAGATTACGTGTGCCGCGAAAACAAAAATAAGGTTGGGAAGGAGGTTGGAAAAGAAGGATATAAGACTATTCAAATCAATTTGTTTGGGCGTCAAAATGACAGAAAAAAAATAAAATCTTTAAAATTATTCGTAAACAGGGAGAAGGAGTACGTGTGCCGCGAAAACAAAAATAAAGTTGGGAAAGAGGTTGGAACCAAAGGATATGAGACGATTCAAATCAATTTGTTTGGGCTCAAAATGACAGAAAAAAATTAAAATCTTTAAAATTATTCGTAAACAGGGAGAAAGAGTACGTGTGCCGCAAAACAAAAATAAGGTTGGAAAGAGGGTTGAAAACAAAGGATATGAGGCTATTCAAATAATTTGTTTGGCCGTCAAAATGACAGAAAAAAATTAAATCTTTAAAATTATTCGTAAACAGGGAGAAAGGAGTACATTTGCCGCGAAAACAAAAAATAAGGTTGGGAAAGAGGGTTGAAAACAAAGGATATGAAGCTATTCAAATCAATTTGTTTGGCCGTCAAAATGTTAGAAAAAAAACTAAATCTTTAAAATTATTCGTAAACAGGGAGAAGGAGTACGTGTGCCCGAAAACAAAAAAATAAGTTGGAAAGAGGGTTGGGAACAAAAGGATATGAGACATTCAAATCAATTTGTTTGGCCGTCAAAATGACAGAAAAATAAATCTTTAAAATTATTCGTAAACAGGAGAAAAGAGTACGTGTCGCAAAAACAAAAATAAAGGTTGGAAAGAGGGTTGAAAACAAGGATATGAGGCTATTCAAATCAATTTGTTTGGCCGTCAAAATGACAGAAAAAAATTAAATCTTTAAAATTATTCGTAAACAGGGAGAAAAGTACTGTGCCGCGAAAACTAAAAATAGAGGTTGGAAAGAGGGTTGAAAACGAAGGATAGAGGCTATTCAAATCAAATTTGTTTGGCCGTCAAAATGACAGAAAAAAAAATCTTTAAAATTATTCGTAAACAGGAGAAGAGTACGTGTGCCGCAAAAACAAAAATAAGGTTGGGAAGAGGGTTGAAAAAAAGGATATGAGACTATTCAAATCAATTTGTTTAGGCGTCAAAATGACAGAAAAAAAATTAAATCTTTAAAATTATTCGTAAACAGGGAGAAGGGGAACGGGTGCCGCGAAAACAAAAATAAAGTTGGAAAGAGGGTTGGGAAAAAGGATACGAGACGATTCAAATCAATTTGTTTGGCCGTCAAAATGACAGATTTTTTTTTAATCTTTAAAATTATTCGTAAACAGGGAGAAATAGTACGTGTGCCGCGAAAAAAAAATAAGGTTGGAAAGAGGGTAGAAAACGAAGGATATGAGGCTATTCAAATAATTTGTTTGGGTCAAAATGACAGAAAAAAATTAAATCTTTAAAATTATTCTAAAAGGAGAAAGAGACGTGCCGCAAAACAAAAATAAGGTTGGAAAAGGGTGGAAACAAAAGGATATGAGGTATTCAAATCAATTTGTTTGGCCGTCAAAATGACGAAAAAAAAAATTAAATCTTTAAAATTATTCGTAAACAGGAGAAATAGTAGTGTGCCGCGAAAACAAAAATAAGGTTGGGCAGAGGGGAAAACGACGGATATGAGGTATTCAAATAAATTTGTTTGGCGTCAAAGACAGAAAAAAAATTAATTTTAAAATTATTCGTAAACAGAGAAGGAGTCTGTGCCGCAAAACAAAAATAAGGTTGGGAAGAAGGTTGAAAAGAAGGATATGAGACTATTCAAATCAATTTGTTTAGACGTCAAAATGACAGAAAAAAAATTAAATCTTTAAAATTATTCGTGAACAGGGAGAAAAGTACGTGTGCCGCGAAAACAAAAATAAGGTTGGGAAGAGGGTAGGAAACGAAGGATATGAGGCTATTCAAATCAATTTGTTTGGCCGTCAAAATGACAGAAAAAAAATTTTAATCTTTAAAATTATTCGTAAACAGGGAGAAAGAGTACGTGTGCCGCGAAAACAAAAATGAGGTTGGAAAGAGGGTTGAAAACGAAGGATATGAGGCTATTCAAATCAATTTGTTTGGCCGTCAAAATGACAGAAAAAAAATTAAATCTTTAAAATTATTCGTAAACAGGAAAAGAGTACGTTACGCGAAACAAAAAAAAAGGTTGGAAAGAGGGTAGAAACAAAGGATATGAGGCTATTCAAATTCAATTTGTTTGGGCGTCAAAATGACAGAATAAAAATCTAATCTTTAAAATTATTCGTAAACAGGGAGAAAGGAGTACTGGTGCCGCGAAAACAAAAATAAGGTTGGGAAGGAGGTTGGAAAAGAAGGATATAAGACTATTCAAATCAATTTGTTTGGGCGTCAAAATGACAGAAAAAAAATAAAATCTTTAAAATTATTCGTAAACAGGGAAAGAGTAGTGTGCCGCAAAACAAAAATAAAGTTGGAAAGAGGGTTGGAAACAAAGGATATGAGACTATTCAAATCAATTTGTTTGGCCGTCAAAATGACAGAAAAAAAATTAAATCTTTAAAATTATTCGTAAACAGGGAGAAAGGGTGCGTGTGCCACGAAAACAAAAATGAGGTTGGAAAGAAGGTTAAAAATAAAAGATAAGGAGCCTTCCAAATCACTTTGTTTGGCCGTCAAAATTACAGAAAAAAAAAATTATTCGTAAACAAAAATAACCCCCTTTTGACTTGAAATACAGAATATAGTTCTATCCGAGTCATATCGTTTGGCCATCAAACTGCAAAAAAAAAAAAAAGTTCAAGAATTGTCCATAATGAAGGGAATGTATTTTTTCCGATCATCACGATTTATTCAAAAGGAGGATTAATTATGTGTATTTGATTTTATCAACTATCAAATTGATGAACAGTAAAATAACTCATCAAATTATATGGAACATACATTCACGGAGTTATTGAACGGTATTAGATGAACCTGTTCATAATTTTCACCTGACAGCTTTCAGAAACCATCACACAGCTGGCATAATAACATAGGTGCATCTGTTTGAATCTGAACTATACACTTTTTATGGTGTATTCTTCCACAATTTGCGCATTCGACAATGTCGCTAGGCAACACAGAAGTGATGAATACACCACAATATAAACATTTATTCGTCATGTTGTCTGACATCTGTAAAGATTGTTTTCCTCATACTTTTCTGAACTCATTGATACCCCACATTGTTCGTCAACATTTGCCCTCCAAAAATTTTTTTTCGAAAAAAATACAAAATAAATGGTCACAGTTGTAGGAATCTTTTGTTTATCGTGTTCCAAAACCTTATGTTCAATTTTCAGTTGATACTCTATTCGACATATTATTTTTATTATAATATTTAATGTACTCCAAAAATTTTAACATGTAACTTTTGTTTCCCACGCAGTGCTGCCCAATGGGTTGGGGAATGATAAACATTTTCGACCTAAAATCAACCAGGCATAAACAGAAATGATGTGCACCTGGATTAGGATTGCATCGGAGAAATTTTGAAGAACAGGGAATGTAATGAAGGTCTTTATTAATTTCGAAATCATCGATATCGGGATGATATTCCTTGGAAGCGAATAAAATATGCGTGTAGCCATGAGACAAGGGACAACTTGATAATTTTTGCCCTTTCGCTTCATTAATGATATTCAAATAAATATCGATAAAAAATTAGGGAACCATTCCTACCTGACAATATTCTGAAATCCTCCTGGGTAATCTCCTGATGATATTGGGTATATTTTTTAAATGTTGCGATTATATAGCCTCTATGTATATCTTTATAATAATCTGGATCTGAAACTAAACCGTTTGGTAAAATATGTATTGAATTTGTAGTTTTCCATTTATAAAAATACAGGTTCTTTAGTGACTCTAGCAGTAGGGTAATAAATGGAAATCAAAAAATTTCTTTATTTTTTTATAAAATTGTTTTCCCGAATTAACGGGTCCCTATATATTCTTTGTATTTTCATCCCCTTTCTGGTATAAATTATGAAATCGCACCAATCTCTATTCGTAATTTCTAACAATCCTTGTGATTTGATAAGAGTAATCGTGTGATGGATTGAGTTCACGGTTTTGCTTGTTACAATAGGGTAGAAGGCCTTTTCACAAGCTTCGTCTGGGTGGACGTCTTTCATTTTATGGGCATTTTATATCAATAAATCCATTATCTCCCACAAGACCATCTGGAGATGCGGCAATATATTGATGGTCTCTATGGATATGCAATCCAGAAGGAGAACCTGAACTCCTTTCTTAATCTCGTAAGATTTCAAGGCATATTTTCAGTCGCTTTTCCGTACTCAGTTGCCGCTGATTTGAACTGGGGGATTGGTGATGTCCAAAGCAATTTTCTTCATTGTTTCTGGTTTATTACCTTTACCAAATAAGGATGCCGTTATTCTTCTCCTTCTTTCAGAAAACCAGAGATCACATTTACTTTGTCCTCTTGTTTTATCTATAGCCTCGAGCTCTTCGGTAGATTTTAAAGATTTAATTTTTTTCTGTCATTTTGACGGCCAAACAAATTGATTTGAATCGTCTCATATCCTTTGTTTCCAACCCTCTTTCCTTTATTTTTATTTCACGGCACACGTACTCCTTCCCTGTTTACTAATAATTTTAAAGATTTTAATTTTTCTGTCATTTTGACAAACAAATTTGAATAGCCTCATATCCTTTCTTCTCAACCCTCTTTCCAACTTCATTTTGTTTCGCGGCACATTACCTTTCTCCATGTTTACGAATAATTTTAAAGATTTAATTTTTTTCTGTCATTTTGACCTTAAACAAATTGATTTGAATGATCTCATATCACTTCGTTCCAACCTTCTTCCCAACCTTATTTTTGTTTCGCGGCGAACTCCTTCTCCCTGTTTACGAATAATTTTAAAGATTAAATTTTTTCTGTCATTTTGACCAAACAAATTGGATAATACCCTTATCCTTCGTTTTCTACCCTCTTTCCAATCTTATTTTTGTTTCGCGGCTGCTATTTCTCCCTGTTTACGAATAATTTTAAAGATTAAAAAACTGTCATTTGACGGCCAAAAAATTGATTTGAATAACCTCATATCCTTGTTTCCTACCCTCTTTCAACCTTATTTGTTTCCGCGCACGTCTCTTTCCCTGTTTACGAATAATTTGAAGATTAATTTTTTCTGTCATTTTGACGCCAAACAAATTGATTTGAATAGCCTCATATCCTTCGTTTTAACCCACTTTCAACATTATTTTTTGTTTTCGCGGCACGTACTCTTTCTCCTGTTTACGATAATTTTAAAGATTTAATTTTTTCTGTCATTTTGACGGCAAACAAATTGATTTGAATCGTCTCGTATCCTTTGTTTCCAACCCTCTTTCCAACTTTATTTTGTTCGCGGCACGTACTCCTTCTCCCTGTTTACGAAAAATTTTTAAAGATTTAATTTTTTTTCTGTCTTTTGACGGCCAAACAAATTGATTTGAAAAACCTCATATCCTTTGTTTTCAACCCTCTTTCCAACCTCATTTTGTTTTCGGGGCCCCTTACTCTTTCTCCTGTTTTGGATAATTTTAAAGTTTTAAATTTTTTTCTGTCATTTGACAATAGGCTTCAGAATAGCCTCTATCTTTGTTTCCTACCCTCTTTCCAACCTTATTTTTTTTTCGCGACACGTACTCTTTCTCCTTTTACGAATAATTTTAAAGATTTTTTTTTCTGTCATTTTGACGCCCAAACAAATTGTTTGAAAAATTCTCATATCCTTTTTTTAAACCTTCTTTTATTTTTTTTTTCCGGCGGCTCCTTCTCTGTTTACGAATGAATTTAAAGATTAATTTTTTTTCTGTCATTTTGACGGCCAAACAAATTGATTTGAATAGCCTCATATCCTTCGTTTTCCACCCTCTTTCCAACCTTTTTTTGTTTTCGCGGCACACGTCTATTTCTCCTGTTTAATAATTTTAAAGATTTATTTTTTTTTTTCTGTCATTTTGACGGCCGACAAATTGATTTGAATAGCCCCCATATCCTTTGTTTCCTACCTCTTAACCTTATTTTTGTTTCGCGACCTACTCTTTCGCCTGTTTACGAATAATTTTAAGATTTAATTTTTTTTTCTGTCATTTTGACGCCCAAACAAATTGATTTGAATAGTCTCATATCCTTCTTTTCCAACCTTCTGCCCAACCTTATTTTTGTTTCCGGCACACGTACTCCTTCTCTCTGTTTGGAAAAATTTTTAAAGATTAATTTTTCTGTACATTTCGGAAACAAATTTGGGTTGAATAGCCTCTTTCCTTCGTTTTCCACCCTCTTTCCAACCTTATTTTGTTTCGCGGAAACGTACTATTTCTCCTGCTTACGAATAATTTTAAAGATTTAATTTTTTCTGTCATTTTGACGACCAAACAAATTGATTTGAATATCATATCCTTTGTTTTCAACCCTCTTTCAACCTTATTTACTGTTTTTTGCGGCACGTTCTTTCTCCTGTTTGAAAAATTTTTTTAAAGATTTAATTTTTTTTTCTGTCATTTGACGGCCAAAAAAAAATTTGGGTTTGAATCTCTATCCTTTTTTTTCCACCTCTTTCCAACTTTATTTTTTTTTTCGCGGCACCTTACTCCTTCCCCCTGTTTACGAATAATTTAAAAAGTTTTTTTTTCTTCTTTTGACGGCCAAATAAATTGTTTTTGAATAGCCCCCATATCCTTTGTTTCCAGCCCTCTTTCCACCTCATTTTTGTTTCGGGGCCCTTTACGTACTCTTTCTCCTTTTTACGAATAATTTTAAAGATTTAATTTTTTCTGTCATTTTGACGCAAACAAATTCATTTAAATCCTTTCCCGTTTCAACCCTCTTTCCAGCCTTTTTTTTTTTTTCGCGCGTACTCTTTCTCCTGTTTACGAAAAATTTTTAAAAGGGATTTAATTTTTCTGTCATTTTGACGGCAAAAGAGTTTGAATCTCTCATATCCTTTGTTTTAACCATCTTTCCAACTTTGCCCAAAGCGTATCCTTCCCTGTTTACAAATAATTTTAAAGATTTTATTTTTTTTTTCTGTCTTTTTGACGGCCAAAAAAATTGATTTAAAAAAATATCCTTCGTTTTCAACTCTCTTTCCAACCTCATTCTTGTTTTCTTGGCACAAGGACTCTTCCTCTGGTTTATAGGTGATTATAAATTTTTTTTTCTGTCAAGTTTGATTTGTTTTACCTTTTTATGTAATACCATTTTTTTGTCCACGTTTACGGAAAATTTTTTTTTCAATTTGTTTTCGATGGCCAGAAAAAAATTAATCTGAAAAATCATTTGTCTTTTATTCAACTTAGTTTTTTTATTCTTTTCCCTGGTTCTTCCTTTCAAAGGGGACAATTTCCCTTTTCCCATTTTACGAAGGACCGATTTCAGTTTTTCCCTCGCTCCAAAGAAATCTCAATGGGTAATCGTCCTTTCCCCATTATATCATAGTTTTTTTTGGCCATCAGGGGGCCCCAATTTTTTCAAAATAAATTTTAAAATTGAATCGGCAGTTAGTTCAGAGCAAGTTTCCCCATTTATAAAAAAAACCCAAAATTTGGAAAATTTCCTTTGGGGAAATTTCACCCCAAATTTAAATAAAACGTCATAAATTTTGGATAAAAAAAAGGGGGGGGTAACTTCACACTAATTGGGGAAATTTCAATTCAGATCATTCATGTACGTTTTGGCCAATTATTGTTTGACAACGTATTTTTTTTAATTTTTACGTCTGTCATCAATTCGCATAAAAGGGAAAAAAAAGAATCAAAACGGTTCTTTTTCATCTTTTTTTTATTGTAATATAAAAACAAATCAAAGGGTACCCACGAGAGTTCGATAGAGTAAAAAATTCTCCAGATTTTTTTTTCAAAAAAAGTCAAATTATTTTAAATTTATTCTCCTTTTTTTTGTGATATTACGACTAAAATTGCGAAGTCAAACAAGGGGGAATCTTTTTTTTTGGGGTTTTTACAATGAAGTGTTTTGTCAGGTATCTTATGCCCCGGTTACCCCAAATTTTAAAGATGGCCCCCCAAAAAGGCGTTACATTTCAGGGGGATCCCTGCTTTTTAATTTTTTTTTGAATCTTTTCAATTCTTTTTTTTAATTTAATTATTTT
>JAFIRS010005906.1:0-46706 GCA_018342105.1 Gonioctena quinquepunctata | reverse complement strand
TTAATGAGAGGTTTCCCGATCGCCCCGTTTCGAAGACCTATTTAAAGGAGCTTCTTCGTAAGTTTGGACAACGGGTAGTATTAATGATGCGAAACGATCTGGCAGACCACAAATTTCTGATGAGAAAAAAATTAATGCACTGGCAGAAGTAATAGTTAATCCTACTTCTTCAACAACTCACGTTGCATCTACCTGTGAAGTCAGTCGAAGTACAGTACACAGGGTGTTGAAAAAAAACAAATTTCATCCATACAAATTAAAAATGGTTTATCAACTCTCAGACGACGACCTAGACCGAAGACTAGAATTTTGTGAAAATAGGAAACTAAAATTAACCAACAGCCAGACTATGTCAAAACGATTTGTTTTAGTGACGAAAGTACTTTCTATCTAAACAGAAATGTAAATACACAGATTGTGAGGTATTGGAGTGACGCAAATCCTCACCTGTTTCGTGAAACACATACCCAATTTCCCCAGAAGGTGGATGTTTGGGCAGGTACCATGTGGAACCACATCGTTAGGCCTCTTTTTTTAAATATCAATGTAACTGGTGAGGTTTATCTGGAGCTGTTGCAAAACGCAATAGAACCGTTAATCCTTGAAATTTTGGAAGATAATCTAGATGAATTCGGCAATTTGGAAATAACATTCCAATAGGATGGTGCTCTTCCACACTATTACGGTGCAGTAAGACGGTATTTGGATGAGGAGTATCGTGGTAGATGGATTGGACGACGAGGTTCAACGGAATGGCCAGCTCGATCACCGGACCTCACACCTTTGGATTTTTGTCTGTGGGGGTACCTTGAATCGAAGGTTTACGCCACTGAACCTGACAATATTGACGTTTTAAAACAACGTATTGTTGCAGAATCTGAGGCTGTTTCCGCAGACACATTTGCAAAAGTACGAGAAGAGTTTGAAAATAGGATATTTCACTGTGAGAAAGTGAATGGAGGTCACTCCGAGCAATTTCTTTGAGTAGCTACTGATTCTTAAATCTGTAATTAATATCATTCTGAATGGAATTTAAATTTTAATGTTTACTAATGAGCCATTAAAACTGCCATAAACACAAATAAAATAAGTATCATTGAATAGATTTTTTCGATACCCTTTGAAAGAGGTGTCGCTTGCCGTAGGGTTACATTTGAAATTATTGGTCACAATGGCCTTGTGACGTCATCTTTGACGATTTCGTCATCTATCATCACTAGTAGGGAAGTTTACAACCTTTAATATTCAGTTTCCAAATTTCACTTGTTTATGTATAATCGTTCCAAAAATAAGAGGGGGGTAGAGGACTTTTGAGAAGCACTGTATATTATATTTTGTGAGCAAGAGAAACGTTTATTATTATTATTATTATCATTAATATGACGGACAATTTTTGTGATTATGGTCCGATTCTATTCAAAAATGGTATCTAGGGGTTTTCGGGGTCGAAGATTATTTTTTAGTTTCACCTGTCCCGGTCACTGTCTGTAAGTTGAATTCGACCAACTTCCTGGTTCCCGATTGAGCTGAAATTTCCATGCATATGTAAATCGGATGACAATGCAATATTATTGTGACTGGGAGCTGATCTGAGGATGGAGCCGGAAGCCCTGCAATATTGATGCTTTGAAAGAAATTGATCGAATGAGAAACGTTACAAATAACTAACCAGTAATTAATAATTCTGAATGTTATTTTACCATAACTTGAAACGAAGATCGCAATCTCATATGAAAAATAAAGTGAAGGGTTTTGTAAATTCCTATTATTAAAATATATGTAAATTAGATAGAAATTACTAATCTAGTTATTTAACATCATAAATACTGAAAAGTAAAGAATAATTTATCGATTTTTTCCAAACAAGCCTTTATTACTTAGTTGTTGATAAAAAAAACTAAAAAGTTGGAAATAAAAATAAATAAAATTAAAAAATTAACACAAGCTTTTATACGAATGCACTTAACCCTTTCAGTCGTGCCTTTTTTTTGCTTCAACTAAAAAAATTGCACCTAGTGGAAGCTGATGTTTGATTTGAATTATGATTTTTTGGTAATTCAGAGGGGAGTTTTCACATGTCCCCAAATGTGGACATTGTGCCAAATAAGACACAAATTGCAGGAATCGTTCAAGTTTATTTTATCAAAATTAAAATTATTCTGGAATTTTGTAACGTACTGAGACAAAATAGAACATAATAATAATCATAATAATAATCATAATAATAAATAGTTAATAAAGACAAAAATGGTAAAAAGTTAAAAAAAAAAATAGGATGCAACCCATTGGAAAAGGAAGAGAATATAACAAAAATGAGGTCGGGAAGTGGAAGGGGGTGAGTTTTTGAGGGTAGAAAACGGTGTATCTCGATTTCCGGCAAAACTACAAGGTCTATGGAAAAGTTGTAGGTAATTAAAAGATCTACTACCTTTGTATCCACACTTTTTCCACATAACCTCAAAATTTATGTAAAAAATTCAAATAACCAAGTTTTATGATTTTTTTTTAAGTTTTACGAAAAAAAAATCCACGAAATTTGGTGCAAACTCACCTTCTTATGTCCCAAACACACTGTAATTTTTTTTATTCAAAATATTTATTTTTCCACCATATTTTGACTTAATATCGAAAAAGAACCCTGATTTTCAATCGAAAATTCTCCCGTCAAAATGTCAGCTTTTCAGCTTCTCAGAAAATGCAAAGAAACGAAAAAAACTCGAATCCGTTTATTTTTAATCATCATGTACAATTTTGAGCTATTTATTGAAATTTACACTTTAATTACTCGAAAACCGTAAGATTTCATGTACCATTGATAAACACATAAATTGCGAATCAAAATGTACTATCATAATTAATAACCAAATAAATTAATAAAGTTAATATTTAATAAGACATCTACAATATTTTGAGAAAGTTGTAGAATCTTCTTTAAATTATATGCGTAGATGCCTATTCATTGCTATTCCAAGATATTCCATATACCTGAGTGACCTACGGATAATTTTAGCCCATCGAAAGTATTTCATAGAGAAGTGGGAAAGGGGCTAGGAGGGTCTGGGCCTTACTACCTGTTATTCTTTTGCATTTTTGGAGACTATTTACCATAGTAATGTATATTTTTTTCACACCATCAGAAAGTAGAGATTTCAGCGAACAAAAAGCCCACCAATTGTTTTGAAAAAGCTGATATTTTGACGGGAGAATTTTCGATTGAAAATCAGGGTGCTTTTTCGATATCAAAATAAGGTAAAAAAAATTATATTTTCAATCAAATAAATTATAGTGTGTTTGGGACATGAAAAAGTAAGTTTCCACCAAATTTCGTGAAACAAAAATCAAAAGATAAAAATAAAAAACAAAAAACTTGGTTAGTTGAATTTTTTATATAAATTTTGGGGTTATTTGGAAAAAGTGTGGATACAAAAGTTGTAGATCTTTTTATTACCTACAACTTCTTTCCATAGAACCTGTTGTTTTGCTGGAAATCAAGATAAACCGTTTTTTACCCTTAAAAACCCTCTTCCACTTCCAGATCTCAGATCACCCGTAAATTATTTTTCCTTTCATTTTTGTTATATTCTCTTTTTTTTCCAATGAGTTTCATCCTACTATTACTTTTTTGGTTTGAAAAATTATCGACCCTGGTCTGATAGAAGATAGTTACTGGTTTCTTGATGAGTGATAATCTAAAAAACACTTTTTGTTTCTATCAATACACAATAACACACAAAAATGTTGTCGTTCATTCACAACTGGGTTTATTACATCTATCGAATGACTTTTTGTCACTGATTAAAGGAAGGTGTCTAATATTGTCCAAGCGCACATCTGCTGTTGGACGAACTTTTCCTGAATAGCCTAGTCCAGAAGTTCCTCTCCTGTGAGTGGCCTTTCTTCATCTCGAGGCATACCTGAATCTCCACGGTCTGAAAATACATTCAGGACATGCTTGGAAGGACTACGCCCCAAACAAATGGGAAATGGCTTTCGGTCAGATTTCGTTTATCATGGCTTTTTCAGAACCTTATATGGTCTGATATATTATAAGCCCACTATTTGATTGTCTATTCATTTTTTCCAACATATAAAAAAACTATGAGAATCTGTCAGTTTCATCAGATGTAATTTAATTTTTCCTAAAGAACGCCTTTTTTTTTCTTTGCCACTTCAATTTTTGCTTGGGTGGGTGAAATATTTTCTTATCTAAGGATTGCAGTACAAAAGTAACATCATCTGCCAAAAAAGGGTACGTAGTCAACCAAAATATGAGATTTGGAAAAAATCTGAGGAATCCTACATATTACACTTTGTAGCCCAATATCATGAATAATAGTTTAAAAACTAGAAAATACGCTTTAATAGAAAACTAACTTAAAAGTAGAAAATAATTTTAAATGAGTTTGATATAAGAATATAGTGATTAACAACAAATTTATTTCATCCTAAAAGAGCGTGGGGTGGTAGATGTCAATTGTTGTTAATATTTCATGGAGAGATATTGGTTATGGAAATATCTTAAAAAGCACCTCACGCTTTTTTACGATGAAATAAATTTGTTGTTAATCACTGTATTCTTATTTCAAACCCATTTAAAATTATTTTCCACTTTTTAGTTCAGTTTTCTATTGAAGTGTGTTTTTTAGTTTTTAAACTATTATTTATTTTCAACTTCTCAGTTTCGTTTTCTATTGAAGCGTGTTTTTTAGTTTCACAAACCATCATTATTATTATTATTTAATTTTTTTAACTATTATTCTTCAATTTTGAATAGAATCGGACCATAATCACAAAACTGAGCCGCCATTTTGGAGCCGCCATCTCGAATCCTTCAATTATGACAAATAAATCATGATATCCGACCCCAAAAACCCCCACATACCAATTTTGAATAGAATTGGACCATAATCACAAAACTCGTCCGCCATTTTGGAGCCGCCATCTAGAATTTTCAATTTTTTAGAAAAGAATCATAATATTGGACCCCGAAAACCTGCACATACCAATTTTGAATAGAATAGGACCATAATCACAAAACTCGTCTACCATTTTGAAGCCGCCATCTTGAATTTTTCAGTTTTGACAAAAGAATCATAATTTCCGACCATGAAAACCCCTAGATACCAATTTAGAAGCAAATCGAACCATAATCACAAAACTCGTCCGCCATATTGGAGCCGTCATTTTTTTTTCTCAAACAAAACTTTCTTAATGCATTGTCATCGGTGTTATGTACACCTGCCAAATTTCAAATCATTCGTACGTCTAGAAGTGGTTCAAAATGGCGCCCAAAGGAGTCGGTTACAAACAAACAAACATACAAGTGAAGCTAATAGAAAGCGTGTAATAAAAAAACCATCGGAGATTTTGCTTTGCGACAATGATGAAAAAAATTATCTTTGTTCGAGTCAAAAGCTTGTTGCGGATACAAAATAGGTAATCTTGGGCGGCAAGATTTTGTATCTGTTACTCACAGAATAACTTGGATCAAAAAATAAAAATAAAACATTTTTCCTTTTTAGTGCGGTTATATAAAAGCTTGTCTTAAAAAATATTGTTTTTATAATTTTTTCCACTTTTCCTTTTTCCCACTATCTCAACTCACCAGCAAATTCTACATAATTGTTACCATTTTTCACTTCCAGCAAAAGAACTCAACAATTGAATTTCAAAGACCGGGAATATATTTTTCTTAGGAAACATCGAATGAGCTTATCTCGAGCGTCACGGAACTGTTACCTGGAAATTCAGCAAAACGGTAATACTTCGCACTCCATTTCGTTTTTCACTGAGCATACCCACAATGTCAAGTAGCTCGCAGCCACATAGAAAGATTCAGCCCTTTTATTCGACGATAATACAAAACAATAAACATGAAGTGCCTGTATTACTTAGCGGCGTTCTGTACCCTTGCCTTCACACTTACACAAAGTACCACAGGGCACAATACCATTCAGGTTTCAGTGGTGTTTATGTCTCTATTCACCCCCTTGAACCTGAAGATTGCGTACGGTATATCATAAATTTTTATTTGCTCGTCACGCCAGTTTAATGGTGAATACATGTTATGAAGCTGTTAGAGCGCCCTTCTTTTCCGTTCCTAGGGTGTGCGTATGCTTTCACGTATAAAGTTTTATAGATATTTTGATGAAAAGATGATATTTGAATATTTCAGAATCATTCAGATAGAGTTTTCATAGATTGCTAGTATTATATATGTTCCACTGTAAAAAAATGGCCCACTTTAGCATTTATTTATTCAAAATTTGGGATACAAACAGGTGAATACCCAAACAAGTGTCCATTAATGATTATATTTACAGTAATATTCGGTGTCTAACAGGTGCAGGTATAACAATGAATATACAATTAAATAGGCAGGTATTTCAGTGGTCGATAAATATTCGAATTTCAGTACATAATTTCTGATTGCCCCGCAATAAAAAACTCTTGTGTCAATGTGCTTGCTTGCGTGGAATACTGATTTTAGAAAGGTACTCAGCTGACATATATCGTTGGAAATAACAATGTCAGTCAAATGATTGAGACCCAATTCCTTCAGGAATCGACGAAATAAATTGCCTCTTTGGCGGCTTCAGTCTACCCATGTACTATCGTCGATGATAGTGCTACGGATTTTTGTTTCTCAGATTCCTATGATACTGGGTCCACCATTCAATGAAAAGATGTAGCCAGTGTATGACTTCCAACCTTCTGGGCAGTTTTTCCAGTCTGCCGTGAACTTCAACAGAATCTCGTTTGAATGTGATTCCCAAATTCATTGTTCCTTTCAGAAAGCGTACTACTCGTTTTGCTGGGATCTAATGTAATTTTCCATATGAGTTGTTGAATTGTCCAAGACAACTCATTGCAAAACTCATCCGGTCTTGTAGTGATAGATGAATGAGTGAAACAGCCAATGAACTCCTTATATGGAAGTTTTCGATCTCCCTCACTTATGTTGAGGATCTTTGTCAATTTTACATGAATATCCATTGGAGTACTGACAAGATTCACTTCGGTCATTCCAAAACACACAGGTGATCAAAGTATTTTAAAACTTCAGGAGATGATTCCTCACATTATTCTAATATGATTGTCAATAATATATTCCGGAAACGCTTCGTTTCAAGATACAGGGTGTTATATTTTATTTTCGTTTTTTTTATATAACTTTCGAATTACTGACCTTGAATGAACGAAAATTGATATTGAGAGGTTTTTTGAGGTGTCGAATTCCAACCTGATGTTATTATTGCTCTAACTCGTAGAGGGCGTCACCTAAAAATATTTTTCTTTCTTGAAGACCCATAACTTTTTTTATCATACTTCTACCACATTTTCCAGTGAACAAATCAACTCCTCTATCATATCTTCGTGAAAAAGCTACCTCTGTTATAAGTCGCTATAAGCAACCGTTTTCTAGATATTTGGACTTGAAAGTCGATTATTTGATAATCGATGCGTGTTGAAGTTATTACCATTATTTTACATTTTTCACAAGAATGCTTAGGAAATGAATTTGACGATAAAGTTAGCAGTTTCAGTTTTTTTTGGGATTTTTACTCGTTTGAAATAGTTATTTTTGTATCAAAGGTGCAAAATCTGTATTTGTTTTGATAAAATTTGCAAGAAATATCAACATTTTATTTCAAGAAATTCTGAATATGTGGAATAAAATAAAATAAAAGAAACCAAATTGTATTCAAATGAATTGTTCAAAGTGTCCACCTTCAGCGAAGATACAGGCATTCAATCTTCTAGTCATTGAATCTCTTACCCGCTTAAAAATTATTGGTGTGTTTCTTATTGTTTCACAGGCGTCTACTATTCGGTTTCTTAGAACTTCCTCGTTCGCAACTGGAGTTTTATGAACAAGTGACTTCAAATGTCTCCAAAAATAAGAATCTAGTGGGCTTAGATCTGGAGACTTTGGTGCCCACGCCTGGTTAGGTTCTTCCAAACCGCTACCGATCCATCGATTTGGATAGACAGTGTCAAGGAATACCCTGGATACAACGCCAAAATGAGCCGGAGCCCCATCATGCATGAACCACATGCGGAAACGAATTTCTAATGGTACATTCTGAAGTAGTCCCGGCAATTCATTACCTAAAAAGTCTCTGTAAGTTCCGCCATTCAGTCGGAATGAAAGAAAGAGAGGACCTATCAAATAATCATCAATTATTGCCGCCCATACATTCAAATAAAAGTTATACTGATAATATATTTCACTAACTGCGTGCGGATTTTCCGGAGCCCAAACATGGTTGTTATGAAAGTTTGTGATAGCATTTAGGGAGAAGTTTGCCTAGTCCGTGAAGAGTACATATCTTAGAAATTGAGGATTTTCAGCCAATTTTCTCAAAAACCACTGACACATAGTAATGCGTTGGGGAATGTCTCGTGGCAAGAGAGCCTGTACCCTTTAAATATGGTATGGATAAAATTCTTTATCGTGGATAATTCTCCAAACTGTGGACTGAGTGGAATTGAGAGCTTCAGCAATTATTCTTGTATTTGTTTCTGGATTCTCCTCGAGAGCGTTCAAAACAGCTTCTTCCAATTCAGGGGTTCGGACTGCTCGTGGCCTTCCAATAATATCAGCTACCCTCTCAAAGCTACCTGTTTCTACCAAACGACGGTGGTGACTGGTTAATGTTGGATCTAAAGGCAGTACTCGATTAGGAAATCGTTCCTGGTAAATACGTCTTGCTTCGCGCGCATTGCCATCCGCAAGGCCATAAACGAAATGCATATCGGCTAAATGGGCATTATTGTTTGAATAATCCATTTTTTCAATATTATCGTTTCATAACTTACAGAAACTTCAACAGAACAACAAAACGTTTGACTGTCACATAATAAGTGAATTACCAAAACTACTTACTCAAACGTCAAATTCATTTCCTAAGCATTCTGGTGAAAAATGCAAAATAATGGTAATAACTTCAACACGCATCGATTAACAAATAATCGACTTGAAATTTTCAAGCCTAGAAAACGGTTGCTTACAGCGACTTGTAACATGGGTTCCCTTTTTTACGTAGATATGATAGAGGAATTGATTTTACTACTGAAAAATGTGCTCGAAATACGCTCAAAAAAGTTATGAATCTTAAAAAAAAAAGGTTCGAATTTGACACCTCTAAAAACCTCTCAATACCAATTTTCGTTTGATTAAGAACAGTATTTCGAAAGTTTAAAAAAATAACGAAAGTAAAAATAAAACTTCAACACCCTGTATCTTGAAAACTAAGCGTTTCCGGGGATATATTCATTCGGATAATTATATAAGAATATTGTAAGGAATCACCTCCTGAAGTTTGTTAAAGTACTTTGAATAGGAATTCCTGAATATATCCTTTTTGGCTATGGCTATTCGTTTCCATCACGACAATTTCAATGTCTAGACAATAGCCAACTTCTTCCGAATGTTTGATTCCAAACTTGGTCGAAAGTTTGGGATTTGAAACTCTCCAACATTTATGGATCACGTGACGCGATAAGGATGTCGTCAAGATATATTGCGATGGGATCAGATCTTCCACTTTTAATACAAACACGGACCAGAATGAGAAGGTTCCACTCCCAGTTCTCTCAAGACCATATCCAAAGTATTGTACCAATTTCTCCCAGCTTGTCGTTAACCATACAAAGATTAGTTCCGCATACAAACCAGTTCATCTTTCGTCATGTCTTGAATCATTTCTCCTGCTTTCATTCTGGTGCAAATGGAAGAGTTTGTTATTTTGATAATTATCTCTAATATTGGACTAAGATTTTACGGAGTCCTTGAATATCTCCTTTTCGAAGTAGCTATTGAGGTATGCAGTACAACATCGCATTGATGTACCCCCAATTCAAAATGAATAGCTAGTGAAATGAGTAGTCGAATGGAACTCATGCGAGCTACAATGGGCTGTAATATTTCAGCTCTCCTTTTGGATTTCTTCGGGGATTGTGCTCTGATCATCTTTCCTTGGTAGCAAACTCCACATTCCAGTTCAGAACTTTCATTATCAAGTTTCAGTCCCTATATAAATCCATTTTCAGCAGCTTCTATCACATTCACGTACATAATATAGATCACCGATTCGATCAGCAATGAGCTTGATATTACCATCCGTATCGAGAATAAAAGCATTGTCTTTTCGAAATAATACTTCAAGTTTGTTCTGGTTATTTTGCCACCGACAAAAATTGGTTCGTGAGTCTGGTACATGTAGAGCATGCTTCGAAGAAGAGAAATTCTTTATTTCATCAAACACGTCGAAAAACAAATGACACGCTTCCTTCAGCCACGATATCTGTAGATCAATTGTTGGCCAAATTCAATTTCAAATGTTCATTGTCTTTGATATTCGCGATTTTGTCGACTCGTCATTGGCAATCTGTTTTTCAACATTTCAATTGAAATTGGAGAAAGCGAAGATCCCATCGGGAGTCCGTCGCCTTGAGAGAAGAATCGGTGCTTTTCTTGGAAATATGCGCTGTGTAGGTAGTAATTCCAATATCGCTTTGGTGGGAAGGTCAATCCTTCCATGAAAATGGTTTTTCTCCTAGAATTTTTTTTTGATGGTACTAAGTGATTCCTCTATGGGGACATTGGTGTAGAGGCTCTCCATGTCGAAGCCGACAGAAACGATCCTCTGAGAAACTCATGGAAGAAGTATTGAAAGAACTCGAGAGAACGAAGACATGCGAACAACAATAAAGCACAATGATCTACCCTCCGTACATCAGAGGTGTCTCCGAAAGATAGAAGGAAGAAAAATTCAATATCAAGAGCTGCTTCCAATCTGGAGTTTTCTCATCAAGACCAAACCTGAAAACAGAACCGAGTAAGAACTTCATTTATGAAGTTCCATGTGAGTGCGGAGATTCCGACATCGGAGAGAAAAAAAGGCCATTGTCGGTTAGACTAGATGTAGTCAAGAAATGGGCCAAACGCGGAGAAACGTCAAAATCGGGAATTGCTGACCACGCCTGGACTGAGCACCATCGAATTCTATGGTACAACGCAAGCGTTCTACAACGGAAGTTCAAGGGGGCTGCCTACATCGAGGCCAATAACGCCTTCAGTCAACCAAACGTTGAGATGAAGAACGTTTAGAAATTACTCCTTGCCCTCTCTGGCGGACTGCAGAGGCGCGAAAATTCACGCACCTGCACACCGCACGAAATCACACACAACACTGCACATGGCGGAATTACACGCACCACTGCACCGACAGACTTATAAATAGGTAAGTAGCACCTAAAATTGTCATCATTTACCTGAAGACGATTGCAGATACAAGCAATCAAAACGTCGTGAATAACCTTCGAATCCATTATGATGATGGATATTCGAAACGGAGTAATTAACATACCTTTTGTTGTTCATATTTGAACCATCAGCAATTGTTTCCCATCATAAATGTTTCCTAAAAACTGAGAAATAAAACTAATGAAATATTAACGATGATGATTCGCAGGTTGAATTAAGTCCCGCTCGGAATTTATCTGAAATATATATCTTCCAATTACTTCGCGAAAAACTTCGAAGAATTCGAAACATGAGAAAATAATTCCAAAAGAAACGGTTGAAATGTGTCGATAATTGAGAAAATAGTTTTTCTTGAGACGCTCACTGGTACAGAATAAGTGGTAATCACTCGAGGCAGAGAATGTCGAAAGACTCTTTTCAGTAGTTTTATTGTTCAGCCTAATTTTTTGTATAAACTCATACAGCAACTCTGATAAAATCGATTCTTATCCCCCAAATCCAATAATCCAGCAAAGTAATTCAATTTCGTAGGAGCTTTCATTAACTCTTAATAACACGTAACTCACGAACTCGGCGAGAGTTCAATATCTCCCACTTCTACAACGCTTTTGCAGTTGAAGAGGGTGGCCGTTTTTTTTTTCTCCTGGCGACTGCGTGACTCGTTTACACAACGCGGACGACCACTCTCGCCAGCAAACAAAAGAGATTTTTTCGGATATCATGTGTGTGAATTCTGACAGATTTATTTCCCATTACCAATTCAAGATTCAGTATCTTGGAAAGTAAAAAATACTATTTTAATAACTCTTAGTAGAATAACGACTGCTGATATGAGTTGAAGGGTCGAATTGGCGGGAGTTCGTCGGAATGAAGAGGAAGAAAACCAGATTCCTGAATTGTCAACGTTTCGAAAGTTTTTGTTTCATCTTCAGGACTCTGAAGTATAGAAAAACAAGACATATAGAATCAAGTTCTTGAACAATGTATATATAAAACAAATCAAAATGATTGCTTGAAATGGCAATTCATTATCGGAAAAAAGGTCTGAAAAACATATAAACATTGTAACGAAGCATTTTTTTGAGCTCCGTTACTAAGAACGGCTAATAGTCTGGTTCCCAAGAGCCATTTTCCGAAATTAGAGTTAAGACCAACCGAAAATTATGATCAAGGTGTCATTCGATTCGTAATTGCATCAAAAACATCTTAGTTTGGAACCAATATCTGGAGAAACAAATTGCAAAAGTTATAAGCAATTAATGAACAAGAAAAAAGTTTGTGAGGTTTTTTGCAAATATCTGAAAGACTATTTGAGATATCCAAAATTTTGAAACAAGATCCTTGAAGAGCAGAAAATTTACTCCCGGAGCCGTACCGGCAATATTCTTAATTTTAATTAGGCGGCGAAAAAAAGGCAGAAATCGCGCGGCTCAGCTCCCGTGCGTGCCGACCAAATCTGACACCTGAACAATAAGAATTATTTTGACCGAGTAAATATCAATATAAAGAAATAAAAAAATCTAGTCATCGTCTAGACATATCAATAAACTATAATCCGTCGGCAAAAAGTTTTTACCTCTATCTTCCAATCAATCAATCATGCCTTTGTTAATTAGAAGATTTTACTTGTTGGAAGTATTATAAAAACCCTGATAATTGTTGAACTAAAAACCTGAATTTTTTTTTACTCTTTGGAGCTGTTTTTTGAAAGCTTAAAAAGATATCATTTGGAAACAATTTTTTTTTATTTTCTTTTGTTAACAATTGAAGACATAAAAAAAACGTGAATAAAACAATTAGAGCGTTTATTTTGCAACTCTTCCTATAAATTTGTTTTCTTATTGCTAAAATCAGTATATTTTTAATTCAAAGATATTGTTTAAAAAATTATTATAAACAAATTTCAAAATTTGTGGCAATCAATCCTCAAAAAATAATAATTAAAAAAAAAGAAAAAAAAATTAATTGTAAAAACGCCTTGTTAATTAATTTTTTTTTGTTGACTATAAAGATTAAGGAACCGTTTTTGTTTTCATATCATTATCAATATTGCTCTCTAATGCTATGGGAGAAATAATTTTTTAATTCACTTTTTATTTGTTTATTGAATATTTTTTATAAACGAATGAATTCTTCGGTTATATTGTTTTTTAAAACTTCGGAATGAGTGAAAGCGACCATGTATCGTTTGTTATGATAAAATGTTATTTTCTATTTTTTATATTATTTTCGAAATTTTCGTGCACTTTGACTTGTCGTATTCTCTTAGTTTTTCGTCATTGTTATTGAAATAACTCAAAAACGATACGGCAAGAACACTTCAAGACTTTTTTATTCTGCGTTCAGAAATTATCAAATAGAGCTTCAAACCAAGCTCTAAAAAAAGGTTAAAAATATCTTAACTATTGAAAATAACTAAAACCTCGAGTCTTTTTTATTCTCCTTAATCAATGAACAAATTGAGCTCAAAACAGAAGCTTCAACTCTAGTATTTGTTGACGTTTCTTCGATTATTTAGAAACATATTTCCAAACAAAATTTGTATAGCTCGAATTTTATACTTTTTCTAATAATCTGATTATTATTTTTGAAATTTTGTTACTCAAGGTTTTTGTAGAAAGTTTATAATAATTAAAAAATAATAAATAATAGAGTAAAGCTCTATTGTTATTGCTGAACGGAAAATAAAAGACATGAAGTTTCTTGCCGTATGTCGATAGTATATAACAATGACGAAAAACTGAAAGAAAATGCATTAAAATATTCAAAATCATATAAAAAATATAAAACAAAATTTTTTTCATAACAAATGATACATGCTTGATTTCAGTATTTTTGGAAGTATTCAAAAAACGATATAACCGAAATTAAAAAATTTTTATTCAATAAACAATAAGAGTGAAAAAAAAAAAATCCCATAGCGTTAGAAGCAAAATAAATAATGATTGAAAAAAGTTCCAATATTATATTCAGCAACAAAAAAAATTGTTAATTAACAAAGGCGTTATTTCCAATTTTTTTTTTAAAGAAATGATTTTTTTTTTAATAATGTTTTTGATTGCCAAAATATTTTTTTTTGAAATCTTATGAACAATGCATCTTGTCTATAACAATTTTTAAACAATATGCGTTAAAATAAAATAAATTATATTGTTTTCAGCAATAAAAAACAAATTATAAGATAATTGAAAAAAAAAATTTCAATTGTTTTATTACGTTTTTAATTTTTTTATGCCTTTTAATAAAAGTGAAAAATCAAATATTTTTTTCAAGGGATCTTTTTTGAGCCTTCAAGACAGCTCCTAAGAGTAAAAAAAATCGTTTTTCGTTCAACAATTATCAGGGACAAGTAAAATTTTCTAATTAACAGAGGTATAGATTGAAAAATTGGGGTAAATTTTTTTGACGACGTATAATTGTTCATTGATATGTCTAGATAACACCTGAAATTGTAATTCCTTAATATTGATATTTACTTGGTTGAATTTTTTTGTTCAGGTGTCAGATTCGGTTGGAGCTAAGCCGCGCGTTTTCTGCCTTATTTTTAGTTAATTGTTTATAACTTTCGCAATTTGTTTCTTCAGATATGGGTTCCGAACTAATATTTTCTTAAATGCAACTCCGAATCAAATGACATCTGGATCGTAATTTTTGGTGGATCTCAACTCTAATTTTGGAAAATGGCTCTTCTGAACCAGACTATAAAGAAACTTTGATATAACTTTGGTACGTCCCTGACTATTTGGGGTTTCTATTGATTCCGGTCTGGCAAAATATTTTATTCCTATTTTATAAAATGAATGTACATACCCAAAGCTACTGGAATAAACGTAAAAATCATGCATAAATATAACAGTGTTTTTCTATATCTTATAAAGAGGGTGGAAAACTCCTGGGATGGTTTTTGTAAAAGGAGAGAAAAGAAACCAAACTCGCGATTGGAAAACATTACCATCCCACCTTCCTTCCAATTTTTTATTTTTAAAATTTATATCTCTTACTTTTACACTGCGCTAAATAAACGAAATGGTGGTCGGGAAATCAGAGAGTGAGTCATTTGTCCTCATCCAATAATTCTGTCAGCCTTCAATTCTCAAGAACGCAATTTCATTTGAATAATTCGATAATTTTCATGTGTTTCGTTTATTTCAAGAACGGCCAGTGTTATTCCAATTTTTCCACTTTCTCAAACCTCTGCCCCCATCATCTGTCAACACATCCAACGAACCCTGGTGAGGATTCAGTAACCCCGGTTTCCACTCCTACAGAGTCCTTGCAGGACAAGAGGGTCAGCGCTTTTTTCTCTCGTCACGGAAAGAGAACAATGCGTGACCCGTATACACAAAAGCCAGCGACCACTCTTGCCAACAGACAATGACCACTTTTCTTATTAGTAAACAACCGGTCCCGCCTCTCAAAAAGAGTTTTCGCTGTTGAATGGCGAAAATGGGGCGTTGAGGAAGGATTTATGACATGTTGGCCATTGTGGGAGAGTTAGAGTAATCGAATTCCGCAAATGACTTGTCGCCCTTTTCATTTTCTTCTGTTTATGTTTCCTTCGTTTGAGGACAATCATTGAATGAAGCCAAATTTCTGACATTATCGGAATATGTTACTAGCGTACAAGGGTATACCTACAACAGCATTATATCTTTTGGTGAACCTTTTTTCCATACAAATTACAGATATATAAATAGTTATTTAATCAACCAGTGTATATTAATGGTGGCGATATTTTAACGTGAGCGCGTTAAGCTGGATTTATAGTTAGACGGACTGTAAATGCAGATGCTCTGCAAAAAGATCAACTGTATAATTTATGTACTATTGTGCAGAATGAACGTAAACGAATGACGTAACGTAAGTGAAATGGACAGGAACGGTAGAGTAGGCCAACTTTCATCTTTTACAGTGCGTTTCTTGCGTCCGGCCAATCAAAAGAAAGAATTATGTCTGATATTTTTTACAAGACCTAATAATTCATTAAATACTGAAACAGTCATTCGTGTACACTCAAAACATTGATCTGGATCATCAGTCATCATCTTTAAAAATTAATTGTAGGCATTCTCTACTTTTCTGTTACGGTTTATGGGTCTTGTTTAATAACTCGCATATTTTTGTCATTTTAAATTGATAGCGACATATTAGGCCACAATTATAAAATACACACCTTAATATATGAAATATTGTTGAAAATGTGAAAAAAAAAATTACATACATTGATTTTAGAAAAAAGTGTCGAAAGGTTGAAACTGCCCCTTCGGAGGGGCAGTTTTAACCATGCGTTGGGGCAGATGCGACAGTAGAGAGTGTGAATAAATAAAATGTCCTAATATCTTAAAAAGTATTATATTGATGGGAATAATTACTTACAAATATGAGTGGTTATTTTAGTTAACATCAAATTCACTCAGATTAATATTGAACAGAAGCAAAGAAGCTGTTCGGCTGTTTCAGCTGAATTTGGTTCCGGCAACTTTAAAACGATATCATCACGTTCGACATATCATCAACTAGTGGGTAGAAAAAACTCATTCAATGGCTTTTTACGACGTTAAAATTCTACTTCAAATTCAGTTGATTTTGCAGATATAACCCTGGGGATATGGAGCTATTTCTCCTTCGCAATCGTCCGAAACGTCATCTGAGTTCAAAACCACTGTATGATTTGAATCGGAACTACTCTCGCTAATTTTTCGTTCATGCTGGGGTTTAGTTTTCACGTTATCATCCGACGAAACCAAAAAGGAGGAGGTTCTCTAGTCGACGGTATACTTTTTTTTTATGTATGACCACGCATAACTTTCCACCGAGACGTCCAATTCGATAACTCATTTTTCAGTAGATAGGGTATACTTTGGAATTGGTCCCATTCAAATATAAAAGATGAAATCCACCCCTAAGGGTAGCAAAATGAAGGATATTGATCACTCACCCTCTGAATTCTGGTCCGTTAACCGATTCTACAGGCATAACTTTGTACTGGGTTCTTCGATTCGGATGATTCTTCTTTTATTAGATAGGGTATACCTCACTGTTGATCATATTTGAATTCCGAATGTGATTATTCACCCTTACGGGTAGACAAATGGGGGATAATTGATTTTTCATTTGTGAACATTAGCACACATAAGTAGTTGGCGATGACAGATCGCTACTGTCATTATTTTTGTTCTTCCTACATCCGTCACAATCATTATATTCTATGAGAGGATGGAATAATATACAAAGTGATGAAATAAACTAACCAGAACAACAAAAATAATTTATATTACAACAAGTAGTAAAAGTAGATAATCATATTATTTAACTGGTAATGGTTGAAGTGAGGTGGGTAAGTAAGTATTTTGGAAGTCATCAAAAAACAAGTAGGTAGTAATTAGTAGATTTCAGCCACAAAGTATTGAAAAATGAAAGCTTTTCAACAAAAAATCAAACCGACGAAATACGGAACTGAAAAGTAAGAAATAAAATAAACCTTCTTAGTCTCAATAACTAAGCTCCTAAATTAATGTAAGTAACTAATTTTGAGTCGGCGCCAAACGAACAATCAACGATTATCATTGAATTACTTAAAAAAAAAAATATCAGCATGTCACCGCGCAACTCGATGCCATTATTTCACGCCTTACCCAATTCATTTGCTTGTTTGTTTGGCACCGACTCAAAATTAGTTACTTACATTTGTTTAGGAGCTTAGTTATCGAGACTAAGAAGGTTCATTTTATTTATTATTTTCAGTTCTGTATTTCGTCGGTTTAATTTTTCGTTAAAAAGTTTTTATGTTCTGGAAAAAAATTTCAATCACTTTCTGTATTTTCTTTTTTCTTTGTTTTTTTATGAAGCCTTCTTTCATACTCCAGCTGTTCTAAACGATTCTTCTTCGGAGTATCAATGTGAATTCGAGATTTTCTTTTCTTATTTTCACCGTTTTTTTTTTCTCAATACAGGGTCTAGGAAAAGGTTGTAGTAAGTCTGGGGTGAGAATAAATTCACCACATTTTTTCCTGACCCTAAAATTAGTAAAATATAATTAGACAACTCCTTTGAGAATGTCTAAATGGATAAATAAGTTACCAATACTGTTTTTTCTGGTGTAATGAAAATAAGAATAACATTATATGGTATATCATCTAATGTTGAAGTTGATGGTGTGGCATGGTCTTCAGGTAGAGCTGAAGTGGAGGGTATATCTGAAATATAGAAAACTTCGAAGCCCACTAAACCACTAATATTTATACATTTACCTTACAATACTAATGTTGGTGTGACAGATGAAGTGGCTGGGGCAACTTCTTGAGGCTTGTCGAATGTATTTTTTTATTTAATGTAGTCAACCAATTCTTCTTTCTGCTTGGTTGTAGATATTTCTGCAACACTATACTCAGAAGAATATATAGCTTTCTCATCATCATGGCTTCCATTGCCTGAGTCATCTTTATAAAGCTTGGTTGATTCTCGGGCGCCAGATTTTGTAGTGGTTTCCTCCACGCACTAGGGTAGCTACAGATGGAGATACGGAACGTCCAGGGGTCTGGTATATTGACACTTTTCGAATTTTTACAAAATACTTTAGGCTTTAAGTACAATTTTTGGATACTGACGCCATTGCTTTTATGTCTCCCAAAGAGACACACAGACAAAAATCTTTTTTTTTCTTTACAAATTTATTTTTTACAACCTGACTAAATACGTCTGTTGCGTAATTTCAATACTTTATATGAAATAGAAAAGGTTTCTGTTTTTTTCAATGTAAACACAATGTGTAATATGTATTAAATTAACTGGTTTATTCAATAAGATTGGTCACAACAATTTTCGTAATACAATTATTTTTGTTTAAAGTAAACGATCTGGCACATTCAAATAGGGGTAATGTATACACAAATATATATATATATTATATATATATATATATATATATATATATATATATATATATAATCTATTAATATAATAGTACGAAATGATATTTACCTTCACGATATATATAACTGGCCAAATGAACAGTAATTTCACGACAATTAAGGGAATAAAATGATCTAATCTTAATAGCAAAACTATTTCTTTCTGAACACGGTTAACTGACTTACTCAGAAAATGATTTTTCAAGTTTGTAAGCAAGTGGCTTATAACATCCCGACTTCCCCTTGTTAACCCTAACACAAAAATTAAATACTACGTGACACTTATATATTACCTAAGCTTCACGTTTGCAATAAGCCTGGTTGGGATATTTTTCCTCTGTTCCTCAAAATACCCCTCTTGTTCTACGACATTTCACGTTAACAAGATTTATAATTTTGGCTTTGTTTTCCTATTGTTTATGTTCGGCGATTTCCCTGAGCTTGAACAATATTAACAACTGGGCGTGGATACAGACGACAAAGCATCACCGTGTTTTCGTGTTATAAAATAACTATTTCCCCTTAATGTAATCAACAACGTTTATTCACCCAATCACCTTCTCAAGTCGCTATATGAATTATTCCTTCTGAATATGACTAGAACATGTGAAATTCGTGAATTTTGTTTTGCTCGGCACGTATTTTCCAGGACAAATGAACTTTTAATTCAAGAATTTATCGCGGCCGATGTTCCAATTTGGTTAGTGCCTGAATCGAAACAGCGGGGAACAAGAATTATTGTTATGTAATTGGTTTATACGTCAACGGTTTAAATTCGGCGTTTTCCCCGAACTTAAGGCAATAGAAAATTTAAATTCACTTATTGAAGTGATGTAAACATTCGCGTCAGTTGTTTGCTATTCATGAAAGATTTCTCTTGACAAGAAAAAACAAATACCTGCCAGAGCTTATGTGAGAATTGTTTTCCGCGGGGACACAAAATAAAATTGTCTACTTTATATTGTTCAATTTGGCAAATAAATCATATATTTCACCCGTAATCCAACCAACAATTGACCAAAATGTCAATACCACCCTAATTAAACACTCAATCGATTTCACGAAAAGTTCGATTGTACCTCCCAAAAATAACATTAATCAATATTCACTCTATAGTCTTCTGACCAACTTGAACGTTTCGGCAAATGCTCGAATAAAGGAAATTATAATAATGCAGAAAATATATTTAACTTCTCAAGTTACGAATTAAATCAAAGAAAGAATACTTTGGCAGAACTGAACTGTAAATGCCACGACAGATAATCAAATAAATGAAATAATAATAACACAAGTAATATTATTTAAACTCCCTGCAAAATATTTGAATCAAATGGAATAATAATAAATGTAGAAATAATGTGCTTCAGCACACGGAGAAACCAAGCTCGAATACAAGTTATTCACAATTTCCAATTACGGATACCTCAATGCTTCCGGACCTCGAATCTCTTTTCACACTTTTCACTTTTCTCTTACTTAACCGGACTTTGAAGCACAACAGGCAACAAGCAACAAGTAACAAGTCTCGATGCTAATTTTCATCGTATCTTTTATAGATCTCGAATGTATGACCAAACTAGACGAAAAAGCCCAGTAAGAAAGGCGTGGTTTTTTTGTCCGATGAACTGAAACTGGACCGAAAATCTGAAAGATGATTTCGTGCCTGATACAAAAAATTATTCGTTTTTTCCCATCTCGATCTTTGTTTCTTTCACGTCTTTCACAAAAACTATCACCGGAGCTTTTCCCCCTTTTTATAAGATCTAGAGAGAAACTCTGTTATGTTTTATGCATGATGTTGACGTGAATTCCAGTAGCTTTGAGTATGTACCTTGATTTCTAACAGGGAATGAAATATTTTGCCAGACCGTAACCAATAGAAACCCCAAATGGGCAGGGACGTACCGAAGTTAGATTGAATATTCTTCAGCCGTTCTTAGTAACGGAGCTCTGAAAAAAATGCTTCGTTACACTGTTTATGAATTATATTTATTTACATCCAACTCGGAAAAAACAATTTTTTGTGAGTCTTTCCTTTTTAATGATGTATTCTACTGGGAAATGTTCCGATTCTTTATTTTTACTCTTTCTTAACCCCTTCAACTCACAAAAACTCATTGTCGCAGAGCCCTGAAGATGAATTTGATGAAATTCGAAACGTTGGCAAGGGAAAGAATAGTTCTTCTTCAACAAAATTGATCCAAATATCAACAAATTTCCTCCATATTATATTATTATAATTCCTTAAGTATTAGGTATTCCACTGTTCCTGTGCATAAAAATAATATTTAACTTGAGTTTGGAAATTCTATTCGATACCGCACCTCAGAATGATCCCTTCGGTATACGAAATCTGCTGAAAATTCATATGACACCCCTCATTCGAATGCTCTCTGGTGTTTTCGAGTAAGTTTGTCCAAGTGAACTGGGAGAAAATAGTCGGAAAATTACTAACTCTCGCCATCCCAAACTTCAACCGTCCAACTTCCTTACAAACAGCGATTCCCAGACGACGACTTCTGGGATTCACCCCTGGAACTCTGCAACTCATTTATTTACAGAATGGCTATCAGGTAGTCGCCCCCACAAGTTCTGCGAAACACAATAGGCGAAACATATACATCTCGAACTTTTTGAAATGTTGCACAAATGTTTCTTTTATTTTCAACGGGAAAACTTCGAACGTCTCGTTTTTTGTTCACTCGGTAATGTAGTTTCGACAGAAGTTTCCTCGTTTCTTATATTGCTTTTAATGCGCTTTGAATTTATGAGCAGTTTTCTTGGAAACAAACAACTGGTTGTTTTGAAGGAAAATGAAATGGGAGTTTAACTATTCTACTTCAGAATATTCTGATTTATTGTTAGACGGGTTCATAGTATCACCAGACTCATTGCATTATTGTGTAATTTTCAACGTCCTTCATGTTGATTTGGTTTTTGGGATATGGGGAATAGGATACAGTGATGAGTTGTCCGAAATTACTTGATCGCCGACGTTTTGACGTTTATTGACGACTTTTTCAAGGCTGGAGAATTTATTATTTATAATTCCCTCGTGTTTCACACATGGTTGATACTGAATTGTAGGGAATAAATAGGGCAAAAACAACACCTGTACCTCATTTTTGAGCATTGAAATTTCTCCAAGAAGTGTTTTTGTGCATTTTTCAAGTTCATTCGCTATTACTTGCTTCATTATGTCTACAGTCAAAAGATAATTACCTTCATTGGTTTTCACATCTTGATTGACTTTGTCACCTTTCACTGCACGTTCATTCACGACCATTTCGATAGATATTTATAAATAGGGCAAACAGACAAACAACACATAATAGTCAACACACTTGAAATATAACGAAGATACGAAAACTGTCATATTTAAAATAATATTTGAAAAATCTTTCACAAAAGGGTGGTTTCCAGTAGAGGCGATTCAATAAAAATAAGAATCGAGCCTTTTTTTCGCGCGCAGAATTGCTTTTGAGGCTGACGAGAATCATGGGTGAAATATAAATAAAAACGTGTTAAAAAGGGGTGGTTAAACAATAAAATCAGATTCAAGCCTTCTGTTTGCTGAATTGTTTTCGAGGGAAAATTTGTCGCAAAGGAGTTGGTTTCAAAAGGGATATCTTTAGTATTAGATCAAATTTTTAAATGATAAAAAAATTTATGTTTAACTTTGATCAACAAAATCTGTACCGAAAATCTTCTACAAACATTTTTTATAAAAGTCACATTCTTGCAAAAATTCTTTTTTTACAAAATAATGAGGTGTTAATTCATTGTGGGTAAAAATATATTTGATGCGTTTCTGATACACTCTTGCAGAGCCTCACAATTAATTAAATATTTATGAGCAAACAACTTTTTGTTATATTTTTATATAGATTTCAGGCTATCCATTTGATATTTTTTCGGAGCGGGGAGTCGTGGGGCATTTTTTGTAAGTCTTACGAGATTGAAAAACGTACGCTCGTTCATTCTAATAACAGCACAGAAAAAAACTATTATTATCTGAGTGAATAATCGACCAATTTATTTTATCAAACATTAAATGAAAACTACATTCCTTGATTGACTTTTCACCTGAGTTTTAAGGAATCATTCACAAGATGTTCTTCCTGGAGCTAATCGATCTCGGAAGAAAAAGTACACATGACGCCGAGAAACGTACACGATATAATGGTCGTCTTTGAGAGACTGAAGAGCGGAAATGTTTCGCAATTCTGAGAAAATATTATCTGGTCCTTGTTCACCATCTCACAAACTCGGGAGCTGATACAGGGCGAGTCAGAATGAGACCGACTAACTCCTACTACAGATTCATCACCTCATTTCGAGGTGAAAAGTTGCTATAAAGGTATGTCCTAAAATGCATCCCCTCTGAGATACAGGGTGTCGAAAGTACGAAAAAAAGTGAGATTCAATTTGTTTTCCCCAAAATTCCTGAAGGAAAAATATTGAACTTGGTACACTAATCAAGATTCATCAACGTGTTAACTTGAAGTTATAATTTTTTAATTTCGTAAACCAGTGGCGTTGTTACGATGGTATATTGCTTCATATTTTCTTGGGACAAGTGAATGGACAAATGAGCGTTTGACATCAGTTCGGCTCATCGATACCCAACCTAAAAGTCATGACATCCCATGTGCCTAAAAGTGGAGGTTTCTGCGATAATTGAGAAAAACTGAAGATATGTCCTTAGTTGAGACATAATTTCCTATTTGCAATAATCGCACAATGCTCATTTCTTACAGCATATCGGAATATGTGTCAACCTCCTGAACATTTTTTAATGTTGGGAGAATCGGAAACATAGTACGAGTGGGTCAGATAACTCCATTTCTTCATTTATCATATTATTTGATCGAATCGATGTCGTGGATTCACTGATATTGTCAGAGACACACAGTAATTTTGAATATTTTCATTTTAACAAGTTTATATTATCTCTGTATCAATTTTTATTTTAGAAACACTCAGTACAGAGAAGATAGAAATATATGTCACTTGATGTCAGTCAGACAAGTATATTAGTATTGTACATACTTCCGAAAATATTGTATTTGGGCGTTTCCTTACGGAATAAATTACGTATTGTGAAGTTTTGGCGTAGTTTACTTCCGAACCAGTGACCAAGAGAACGGCGGGTAGCTTTTCGTCTGGGTCACGACATTTTTTGGCGACCGTGACAGGACATAGGGGACGTATAGTTTTCGGGAGTTTCACGGACATCTCGTGTTTTATATTCAGACAAACTTTTACGGTGATTTAGTTTACGAAGGTTTCAAATACACATCACGCGTGGTTTTGACCAAGTTTGTCATTGTGAGGGAGCGCGAGATGGAGCAAACTAAAAAGCATAGGTCCGTACTTCGTTCCGCCTTCACGAAGAAGGCAAATGAGTTGGATCAACTGATTACAGCCGAAGTCAAGGACATGCAGCAGATTCAGGTAGCTTGGGAGATCTTACAGCAGAAATATGATGCTCTAGTTGTATCTGAAAGCGAAGTTTATGGAGCCCTCCTAGCGCAAGATGCGAGCGAGGAGGATCTGGAACTCGAAATGGAGTCTAGCGATGTCTATAGGTTAAGGTTTACTACGATGAAACTACGTTTCAAGAAGGGAGCTCATGACGAAGAAGTCAGGTCAGTACTTCAGTCTGAACAACTATCTACAAGATATCAGATAGGTAAGCGTAAATTTAAACTTCCTACTATTGAATTCAAAAAATTCAGTGGAGATATTCGAGAATGGCTTTCATTTTGGGCTCAATTTAGAAAAATTCACGAGGATCCTGACATTGCAACAACTGATAAAATTGAATATTTGATTCAAGCCACAGTTCCTTGTAGTAGAGCAAGACAATTGGTAGAAAGTTATCCTGCCATGAATGAAAATTATGAAAAATCATTCAAAGCCTCAAATCTCGTTTTGGCAGGACGATTTACAAATTGAAGTCTATGTCAGAGAGTTACTGAAACTCATTTTGAATAATGCTGTGTCACAAAAAAATCGGATCTCCACTCTATATGACAGAATTGAAACACAGTTGCGGGCACTTGAAACTTTAGGAATAACTTCGGCAAAATGTGCAGCAATGCTATATCCATTGATTGAATCTTGTTTACCAGAAGATTTACTGAGAGTTTGGCAAAGATCAACGGAGTTTTCAAGTGGCCGTAGAAGTGATGATGTAGACTCTATCGTTCCTGAAGATTCCACATTGGATTCTCGTTTAAAGGGTCTCATGAGTTTTTTGAAAAATGAAATTGAAAACGAACAACGCATTTCTTTAGCATCTGAAGGGTTCGGACTTTGTTCAAATAATGTTTCTACGAATGATCGTCACAGAAAAGATAAATCAAAACCTATTGCGACATCATCTACTGCGGCTGGCTTGATAAATTGCGACGTTGCCAAATGTGTTTTTTGTGGGGGGATCCACGATAGTGAAGGATGTTTCAAGGCTCAGAAAATGAGTTTTGTTCAGAAGAAAAACACACTATCGGATAAAAAAGCGTGTTTTCGTTGTCTCAAAATAGGTCATATGTCTAGGAGGTGTCGTAGTCGTTTGAAATGTGTTATATGCGGCAAATCTCACGTAACTTTAATGTGTGCTGATTTACCTTTGAATAAAATAACTCCTGCTGATCAATTTTCTGGAAGTAGAGACAAAGAGGGCACAAAAACTGAAAATCAAGTACTGACGAATCACACCAGCGCACATGTATTTTTGCAAACACTTCGTGTAAAAATCAGTTCCGGACATCGATCTCGCGAAGTACGTGTTCTCATTGATAGTGGTTCGCAACGTTCTTACATTTTGAAATCGACTGTACTTCAAATGGGATATGTACCCAAACGGACAGAATGTATTAGACACTGCTTATTTGGGGGTACACAAACTTCAGAACAGCGACATAATTGTTATGATATAAAATTAACACAGGATGACTATTCATGTACCCTCGAGGCTCTAGATCAACCGAAAATATGTAATGAAATACCTTCCATATTTTATGGTGCATGGATGGAAGAATTGAAAACATTGCATATTGATCTACATGATATCTAGGTTCAGATCCAATTGAAATATTAATTGGTGCTGATGTCGCTGGAAAGTTGTATACAGGGCGCAGACATATTCTGACATGTGGTTTAGTAGCAGTTGAGACTTTGTTGGGATGGACACTTATGGGAAGAATTCCATCAGATCTGCCAAACTTCAGTACGACTTTGACAGTTCACTCATTTAAATCCAATTGAAATTTAATTGGTGCTGATGTCGCTGGAAAGTTTATACTGTTTGTGAAAGATGCTACCATTACCAAACTATGGGAATTAGACGTATTAGGGATTGAAGAGCCATCCGAAAGAAAATCGCGTCAAGATCTGGCAAATGAAGCAAAAGAACTCTTCCTAAAAACGATCACGGTTGATTACGAGGGTTGTTACAAGGTTAGATTGCCATGGCTGGATGGACATCCTCCACTTTCGGATAATTATGCTCTGGCGAAAAAAAGACTTGAATCCACTTTGAAGAAACTGAAGAATGCACAGCTTATCGCATCTTATGATCAAGTCTTCAAGGAGTGGCTTCAAGAGGAAATTATTGAACAGGTCACCGAATCTGAGATTGACGTCCCTGTTCATTATTTACCTCACAGGCCGGTGATCAAAGAAAGTAGTTCAACGACAAAAATAAGACCAGTATTCGACGCTTCGGCACATGAAAACGATAAACCCGCACTAAACCACTGTCTAGAAAAAGGCTTGAACTTAATAGAACTGATACCTACTATTTTGCTCAGGTTTCGGCAACAAAAAATAGGTGTCCTATCGGATATTCGAAAAGCCTTCCTACAGATAAGTGTTCATGAAGCAGATAGGAATTTTCTACGATTTTTGTGGATTGATCAAGATGGAAATGAAACAATTTATCGTCACAGAAGAGTTGTATTTGGCGTGAACAGTAGTCCATTTTTGCTTGGCGCTACAATCGAGTATCATATATCAAAGATTCGAAGTAAATGTACGGGGACTGATGTCTTATATTCCAGTGACACTATTGAGAAACTAGCCAGGAGTTTTTATGTACATAATTGTGTAACGAGTGTTCCTGACGAAAAAACTCTAAGTAAATTCATTAAAGAGGCAAGTCTCCTTATGGCCGAGGCTAAATTTGATTTACGAGGGTGGGAGTTCACACAGAACACTCAAAATGATACATCACTTGTTCCTGTACTTGGTCTTAAATGGAATAAAAGTAAAGACACATTAAATATCAATGAAGAATGTCTCAAAGGTGTCGATAGTATTCAAGATGAGATTATTACGAAAAGGCTCATACTTTCTATGGCTCAGCGTATATTTGATCCTATTGGGTTTACTTGTCCAGTTTCGATTGGTCCAAAATTGTTACTTCAACAACTATGGGAGAAAAAACTGGCATGGGATATACCCGTGGAGGAAAATATTGCCGATAATTTTTGTAAGTGGGCTAAGGAACTTCCATATCTACTGGAGATAGAGATTCCCAGATGGATGCATGTCGGATCAGATGAGGCCGATAATTGGAGCATACATACTTTTTGCGATGCGAGTAAAAAAGCCTATTCTACCGTTATTTTTTTGAGGGTAGCACAAAAAAGCCAAGTATCTATATTTTTAGTCGCTGCTAAAACGAGAGTAGCACCATTGAAGATTATATCCATACCACGATTGGAGTTGATGGCTGCAACGATCGGTGCTAGGTTGTATGCTTCGGTTCAAGGAAATTTCAGCAGGAATATGGACTGTTTCTTCTGGAGCGACTCATCGACTGTGGTTTCATGGATTCGTCGTACTGAAGAATGGGCTACCTTTGTTTGGAATCGAGTTGCGGAAATTCGCACGTTGACATCGATTAAGACATGGAGACATGTACCAGGCTTCCTAAACCCAGCCGACCTACCTTCCCGTGGTTGTTCAGCTAAACAATACTTGAATCCAGATGGTGGGAGGGGCCTAAATGGCTATATGCCGAACCCTGTTTATGGCCACGAGAAGTTATGGAATGTAATGAAGAGGAGATTGAAAAGGAAAGGAAGAAAATGTCAGTCACAACTTTGCTCAATTTGAGTTCTGATGATTGGAATTTTTCACTTTTTTCAAAATATGACAAAGCTTTGAGAACAATAGCATGGATATTTCGATTTATATGGAACACAAGATATGGAAATAAAAAGATTCAAGGCCAGTTGACTGTTGAAGAAATCGATCAAGCCGAAGTGTTTATTTTCAAAGTTGTTCAGCATGAAACATTTCAGAACGAAAATGACAAGAGGATAAGTAGTTTGAACGCCTTTCGTGATGAAACTGGACTCATTCGATTGAGATCTCCAATCTCCAGGCGGAACGATGTTATAGACTTTTGCTTCCCTATTGTGTTGCCAGGCAAACATCCGGTTGTGAATAAGTTAATTTTGAAATTTCATGAAAACTCATGTCATATAGGCACTCAGGGACTACTGAGTTTACTCAGGCAAAAATATTGGATATTAGGGGACGTCGTTCTATTCGGTCGGTAATATCAAAATGTGTCATTTGTAAAAGACATAGTGTCAAACATTTAGATGAAAACACGCCACCTTTACCAGTTGATCGGGTTCGTGACGCTGTGGCATTCGAGGTCACTGGAGTGGATTTTGCTGGACCCTTATTCCTAAAGACTGGGGAAAAAGTTTGGGTTTGTTTGTTCACATGTGCCGTGTATCGCGCTGTGCATCTAGAACTTTCTATTTCACTGTCTACACCGAATTTTATACAGACTCTTCGACGATTTGTCGCGCGACGTGGACGACCAAAGACAATATATAGTGATAACGGAAAAAACTTTGTCGGAACCGAAAATGCGTTCAGTAAACTGAATTGGGAGACAATTACCGAATATAGTACAGTGCAGAGGATTAAATGGCGTTTTAATCCCCCTACGGCTGCGTGGTGGGGCGGATTTTGGGAGCGACTTATCGGTATTTTAAAAGGACTTTTGCGTAGAGTTTTAGGTCGTGCCTCGCTATGTTATGAAGAACTCTTGACTCTAATATGCGAATGTGAGTCAATAATCAATTCTCGCTCTCTCACTTATATATCAAGTGATCCAAGAGACTTGGTTGCTTTGACCCCCTCAATGTTTTTACGGGATCAAGCAGAATATGGAATGCCCGATTGTGACACCGTCGACAGTGGTCTCTGTCGTAAAATACGCATAAACAAAAATTGAGAGAAGACATGCGTAGAAGATTTCGCAATGAATATTTAGCTCAACTGAAAATGACGCAGAAGAAAAGTATGCCTCTGAAGCCAGTTTCAGTCGGTGATATAGTTCTCATTGGAAATGATAACGATAAACGTATGGATTGGCCGCTTGGACGAGTTGTTGAGCTGATACCTGGTAATGACCAACGAGTACGTTTGGTACGAGTTAAAACCGCAAGAGGACAGTTACTGAGACCTCTGCAGAGAATTTACCCATTGGAGTGTGTTAATGTTAACACATGCGATGATGAAATCACTCTTCCCAGTGTGAAGAAGATGCCAGCTAGACGAACCAACGAAAATTCATTAGAATCGACTCCAGGAAAGATTCTCATGAAAATGAGTTCACCGATAATAGTGCGGGAGTGTCTGATATCAATTTTGGTATCAAAAGCAGAGCACCCGAATCAAAAGTTTTTACGCGTAGTGGTCGTGAATCTAAGTTACCTATGAGATTTAGATCGAATTGATGTTCTTATATTATTTAATAGTGTGTCTCTTCTCATTTGTGAGTCACTATGATTATCATAACGTTCCTCAGATGGGAGTATGTCAGAGACACACAGTAATTTTGAATATTTTCATTTTAACAAGTTTATATTATCTCTGTATCAATTTTTATTTTAGAAACACTCAGTACAGAGAAGATAGAAATATATGTCACTTGATGTCAGTCAGACAAGTATATTAGTATTGTACATACTTCCGAAAATATTGTATTTGGGCGTTTCCTTACGGAATAAATTACGTATTGTGAAGTTTTGGCGTAGTTTACTTCCGAACCAGTGACCAAGAGAACGGCGGGTAGCTTTTCGTCTGGGTCACGACAGATATGTTACCTAACTTTTTCGCATATGATTGTTTTAACAGATCAACTGACAAACAAACTCAAACTCAAACTCATAATACTCCACTTTGATAAGAGTTGAGGCCTGAAATAATGTTTGCGAAAAACAGAAGATAAGTACTCCTAATTCGTTGGAGTTTTGTTGGAGTATCATTATCAAAGACATTTCTGATTGAATTATCTAGGAGAATATTATCCAATCAATATGCTTTTGATGAAGAAAAACAATTATTGTGTATTAATATCTACCTAAAGGATTTCTTTCGATTCGTGATGATTAGTTGCAAAGTTGAGCCTTCCATGCTTGTTTGTGGTAGGCTGTTCAGTACACCACTGATCATCGCATAAAACATACACGAAATTTGGAACTAAAAAGAAACGTAGCCTTTTTTCGTTGTTCTCGGTAGAATCACACTGATATATCGATACTTACATCAGACATAATTGACAGTAACTCAAAACAGTTCGTATTATTGTTAAATCATCTGTCATCATCTCAGTCGGTGAACATCGTTCCAAAATGGATTATTCATTTGAAGAATATGAAGATATGCATTTTGTTTTTGATGGAACAGGGGGAAATGCCAGAGCCGCTGCTGAATTATATCAACATAGATATCCAAACAGACATCCTCCACATTTCACTACCTTTATAGCTCTGCATCGACAATTTAAGGAAACGGGGTCCTTCAAATTCAGTAACCACCATTGTGGTGCGAATAGAACAGGAAAAGATAATATAACGGAAGATCAAATTTTTGAAGGATTAGCAGCAGATCCTTCTACCAGCACTAGGGCTATTTCGTATAGGTTACAAGTGTTACAATCAACAGTAAGTCGGGTAGCACGTGAACAACTATTGTATCCATTTCACCTACAGTAGGTGATGGCCCTAGACGCTGGTGATTATGGCCCTCGTAGATTTTTTTGTGAATGGTTGTTGAGGATGTATGATGGAGCAAACTACATTCCTAGATATGTTCTATTCACGCATGAGGCATGTTCCACAAGAGATGGATATTTCAATAGTAGGAACAACCATTAATGGGATGAACAAAATCCGCATGGAATGTTTAGAAAAGGCTACCAACAAAAGTTTCCAGTGAATTTTTGGGTGGGAATTGTCAAAAATCGTATCGTTGGACCATATCTTCTTCCTCCCCGTTTGGATGGGCATAACTACCGAGTGTTTTTCGAACATGTTTTACTCAAGCTACTTGAAGATGTACCTCTATTGTTTTGTCAAAGAATGTGGTATCTATATGACGGAGCACCGGCCCATTTCCAACGAATCGTTTGTCAATTTCTTGATCAAACATTCCATGATCGGTGGGTAGGTAGACGTGATCCCATACATTCGCCTGCAAGTTCTCCGGATTTGACTTCACTGGACTTTTTTTGTAGGGATACCCTAAATCCCTAGTGTATGTATCTGTGGATGCAGCATGTACAGGATACACCAGGATTATTCCAAAGCAAGCGGCTAACGATGATACGGAGATGCCAATTGTGTAATGAACAAAATGGTGGTCCATTTGAACATTTGCTTCAATGACTTGTTTGTTTTCATGTACTGTACCCACAAAACCGTTTCTATCATTTAAGTAGATATTAATAAACAATAATTGTTTTTCTTCATCAAAAACATGTTGATTGGATAATATTTTCCTAGATAATTCAGTCAGAAATGGCTTTGATAATGATACTCCAACATGAACTTCAACAAATTAAGAGTACTTCCCAACTAACATTATAGGAAAATTATACCAAGCAGTGGGGTAAAACGGCTTCAAGAAGTCCGAATTTACCCATTTCTGACCAAATATTTTGCCTTCAAGTACTAACTAACTCCAAAGTTATAATTGGAGTTATAAAAACCATAATTGAGACCACCGAATCTCCTTCAAAAACCAAAAACTTAATAGGCGTAGTGCGTAGTATGAAATTACTTGTTATGGACTTCAAATATACCTTCACAGCCTCATGGGTTGATAGAGTTATTTACTAGGTTAAATTTTACCTGAAGGTAACCGGCAAAATGTGTTCAAAATACGTGGAACTCTCAGGAAAAACCTTCTGGTGAATATTTACCTAATTATTACCTCATGTGTGTTCATATAGTCAGGGAATTGACAAGTCAGTAAACAGGTCTACTATATAGTCTTTATTACCTATTTTGGCACCAATTAAGTTAAAGGAGTTGCCTGGACATTCCTTGACCTAGTTTATACCTACTGCTCTACAATGAGGGTTAGATTACCACAATATTTGTCTAATCAGACTAAATGTCTACAACGAAGTCAAAGTTACCTAAAATAAAATCCTCAAAGTAACTTAGTCTATCATCAGATATTAAAGACCAAGTCGATTCAGATGAGGATGACATGATACAATTTACTTCCTTAAATTTTTTATTGTGCCCTACATTCTAGAAATCTATAAAATGCCGAGCAAAAATTCGAATAGAGTTCGTAAACCATACAGGTATACCACCAACTATTATCGATTAGCTGCCAGAATGAGAACAAATGAAAATATAATCCGAAACCATCCTATACTTTCCGATGTCCAGAGATCAGAGCCATCATCTTCCACTCAGTCATCATCAACTACAGAAATTAATGTAGAGTAAGAAATTGCTTTTACCGATGATGATACCGGGTAAAAATATGGATCACAAGACGATGAGTTCAATGGGAATAAGGCACAAAGCTTGGAAGATAACCTCTCATTGTTAGAGGAGCTCAGACATTGGGCCTTGTCGCATAAAGTCTCCATACAAGCAGTTGGTAGAACACTCTCCTTTTTGTTCCCACTTATGTGGTACATAGGAGTATTCAACTATGGGTGTTGCTCCACGTCTTTTTATGACGGCAACTATTTTAAAACACTCATCCATTATTGAAATAAAAACATGAAAGCGTTAACCTTAAACTTTGGTTAGGTCTCAGGTCATGTCGGTGAGAGATACTGAACAATGAATGGGCTGCGTTCAGAAAGCTTTGTCTGTCGCCAGCGGTAAACTACAGCCGCGACGTTTTCAATGATGCAGCGACAAAATGGAATTCAATGAAGTTCATCCTTTTGAAGTAAATGGATGAAAAAATGGTATTGAATACGCAAAAAATCAAATCAAATAGAAAATTCATTTTAACAAAAATAAGAGATTGATGTGTTGAAATGATGAGTTTCCATGCCTTCGAAAATTTCAAAAACAATCATTGTGGTTTCCGGAAAAGTCAAAATCAAGCAAATCATAATTGGTCGATTTTTTAATGGTATTTACAGTTGGCTGATAAATTGTATATTTCCGGGCACCGAATGCGGAACGCAGAAATGTCAAATCAAAATTATTCAGCCAATCACAACACAACATTTTATATTTGAAATGTTATGATTGGCTATTTCTCTTCGGAAAGAGATTCCCTCATTAGACAATAACATTAATCATGGTTTCTATTCTGGGAAGTTGTGCACTGAAATATAAATATCGCGTACTATTATCAACATTACTGATGGATTTGATATTTAATTTCAGAATAAACACTCATTACAGGGTTTTCTAATCAATATCCATTTCTCTGAGTAACTATAGGTTACTTGGCCTCACCATTAACGTTAGCAAAACATATTGACTTTTTCACCCCGTATTGACATTTGAGTGTTTCTGCACAGAACATAGAATAAGTAAAATATAAATTTATTATCCACGATTCGCAATCCATCTAGAAAACGAAACGTATAGACATGCATCCAATAACATATATTGTATTTCATCACGTGACCACAATGTGAAAGGGTCTGAAATCCCAAGATAAGGAAAATGGACTTCAAAGTCAGGAATAAAGGTTACTTTCGACTTTGAACAAAGTCTATGTGTTCTCATAGTCAAAATTTTAAGGAATTTCGACATATAGGTCCCATATGGAATCTACGCCATATTTTTCGGTTTGAACCGTTTCCGCCATTGTAAAAATAATACATAATTTTCTCGAATCGACCACATTTTAATGATTGGTAGTCAAAAAATAGGTGAATATGATATGTATACACATACTTCATCTATAAAATCAGTTTTTGAAGTGTTTGATGGAAAAAGTTGTCAAAATAGACATAAATTAATGTTTTTTTTTATACAAATTTAATAATTTGATGGGCCCACTTGTTTTAGACGAGTTAAAATCAACATTATCACAGAACAGTTTGTATCGCAAATGAAATTACAGCTAGGTGTGGATGCGAAACCATCACTTATGGCATTATCTGCTATACGTTTATTGACAATTTTTTCTTCATACGCCATGTTCATGTCAACTTCAACGCTTTCACGCATAAGCATGTAGGTTAAGATACACAATATACAGTAAACTTTTATCATCTTCTTTTAACCTGCCATTGTTTGTTGTTTGTTTCATTACAGTGTTTATAACCTGAAATAGGTAAAAATGACTACATTTTTACCATCAGTCGACTAGTCTGGAGGCAATTTTACCTATTCATGCCTTCAACTTATAAGGAAAAATGTCTTAATTTCCCAAATTTCGACTTCTGAATTACTTCCATTTTTTTCCCCATAATGGTAAATTTAAGGTAATTATATCGTAATAATAACCTTCGCCAATTAGAGCGCTAACCTATTCGAAGGTCGAAATGACGTAAATTTTACCTATAATGTTTGTTGGGTTACCTTAATTTTTTAGTAGTAGTAGTAGTAGAGTATTACCAATTTGAGGTTTGGTTTGTTTGTCAGTTGATCTGCCAAAACAATCATATGCAAGGAAGTATGGTAACATATCAGCGAATCCGCGACATCGATTCGATCAAATAATATGAGGAATAGAAAAATTGAGTTATCGGTCTCATTCTGACTCACCCGTACTATGTTTCCGATTCTCCCAACATTAAAAAATAATCAGGGGGTTGATACATATTCCGATATGATGTAAGGAATTAGCATTCTGTGATTATTCCACAAAGAGAATTATGTCTCTACTAAGGACATATCTTCAGTTCTTCTCAATTATCTCAGAAACCTCCGCTTTTAGGTACATGGAATGGCATGACTTTTAGGTTGAGTATCGATGAGCCGAACTGATGTCAAACGCTCATTTGTCCATTCACTTGTCCCAAGAAAATATGAAGGAACATATGACCACAACCATCGTTACTACGCCACTGGTGCACTAGAATAAAAAAATATAACTTCAAATTAGCACGTTGATAAACCTTGATTAGTGTACCAAGTTTCAAATTCTTTCCTTCGGGAATTTTGGAGAAAACAAATTAAATCTTAATTTTTTTCGTACTTTCGACACCCTGTATCTCAGAGGGATGCATTTCAGGACATACCTTTATAGCAACTTTTCACCTCGAAATGAGGTGAGGAATCTGTAGTCGGAGTTTTTCGGTATTATTCTGACTCACCCTGTATATATGAAAACGTGTGTGTGTGTGTATGTGTGTTTGTCTTGTCGTCCCCGTCGTACACAATCAATTTTTTCACTGCAAGAGGACAACTAATCCATTAAATGAAAGTATATCAATAATCACGATCACAAGGGCTCAGATCAGAGCAAACTTATAATATTATTTTGAACGGACCTATGATTTGCAAAACTTTCATAAAACAACATTGTTCGTTTCGAATAATACGAGTTTGGCAAATATTAGCAAGGGACACAATGTTTGTATTGGCAGACTGCGTAAAACGATCGAATGGACATGAACAGCGTTGGAGTTGGGGCATATATTTAATTTATCAGAACACGTTTCGGGATCAGAATAAATGAGGCGTTACCAACGATGTTTTTTTTTTTTCGGATGAGTAGTTCTATTCACTTCTCTAAATCTACTCGTCAGTATTGTTATTGCATATAATCCAAGTTGATTTTGTGATTGACAATACTTTCCAAGCATTTTAAAAATGTAGGTATCACGCGTAGCATATCGCTTCTTTCAACAACGTCATATCTCAAAAAGCTTGATTTTTCAGGAGACTGATTTTTAAGTTTAAAAGTGGAATAAAATGTATTTGCCTGAGATTAGTACGAGGCAAAGTGCCAATGATTTGAATATCGCCCATATTCTAGTATGGAGGATTCTTCATGATCATTTATTATATCCCTCTCACATTCAACGGGTTCAGGCCCTACTTCCTCGAGACTTTCCATTACGAGTGAATTTCTGCCGATGGTTTCTCCAAAAAGTTACCGAAAATCCTTTATTTGACAGGGAAATTTTGTTCATGGACGAAGCTAGTTTAACTAAAAACAGGAACAGAAATTTTCATAATATGTAGTCATTTTTGGAGCGACGAAAATCCGCATGCAATCGTGGAATCTCATCAGCAGGAGCATTCGTCATTGAATGTCTGGGCTGGAATTATTGGAGATGACCTAATTTGACCTTTTTTTTAACACGCAGATGAAATGGACATAATTATCGCCGATTTTTTCGAAGATAATTTGCCAATTCTGTTGGAAGATGTTCCTATTTTGATGCGAAATCGCAAGAGGTTTATGCACGATGGTGCACCTGCTCATTTTAGTGCTCTGACAGGCGAATATTCAAACCAAAACTTTTATAACCGCTGGATAGGTCGTGAGGGAACAGCTAGATCCCCAGAGACAAACAGTCTTGATCATTTTCTTCGGGAACATCTTGAGACTTTGTGTACAGTCAACCAATTCCAACTGAGGAAGAATTTGCGAAACCGCGTAATAGTTTCCTGTGAAGCAATAAGGAATACTCTAGGAATTTTCCAAAGAGTACGCGAGTCAATGACAAGGAGGGCTGAAGCGTGCATACTTGCAGGAGGGGGACATTTTGAACAGTTTATTTGATTTCGGTATTTTTTGTTCATAATAGTTATGTTTTTAAAAATAAAAAAATTATTTTTATGCGTACTCATTAAAAAAACTAAATAATAGTTACCATACAATTATAAAAATCTTGCCTAGATCCTTTGGTTACCACAATTGAGATATTAAGACTAAGAGAAAATATCGAATAGGGACAAGCAAATGAAAGTATTTTATTTTCTAAATCGAAAACCGTCCGCCAGACGAACAAAAAGCAGGAGACCATTTGAGAAGATAGAGAGAAATTACAAAGATAATATTTATTCGGAGCAAATGAATGTAGTTTATTTTCCAAATCAAAAATCGTCCGCCAGACGAAAAAAAAAAGCAGGAGACCATTTGAGAAGATAGAGGAAAATTACAAAGATAATATTTATTCGGAAAAAAGACAGTGGCGTATCACTATTTTGATCAAAAATATGACATGACAGGTTAACAGGGATAACAGGTACGTCACTGATGAAAATTTAAAAATTCTTTATCATGGAAAAAAATTATTTTTATGCGTACTTTGCAGCGTTTCGAATAATACGGGTTTGGCAAATATTAGCAAGGGACACAATTTTTGTATTGGCTTACTGCGTCAAACGATTGAATGGACAGGAACAGCGTTGGAGTTGGGGCATATATTTAATTCATCAGAACACGTTTCGGGATCAGAATAAATGAGGCGTTACCAACGATGTTTTTTTTTTTTCGGATGAGTAGTTCTATTCACTTCTCTAAATCTACTCGTCAGTATTGTTATTGCATATAATCCAAGTTGATTTTGTGATTGACAATACTTTCCAAGCATTTTAAAAATGTAGGTATCACGCGTAGCATATCGCTTCTTTCAACAACGTCATATCTCAAAAAGCTTGATTTTTCAGGAGACTGATTTTTAAGTTTAAAAGTGGAATAAAATGTATTTGCCTGAGATTAGTACGAGGCAAGCTGCCAATGATTTGAATATCGCCCATATTCTAGTATGGAGGATTCTTCATGATCATTTATTATATCCCTCTCACATTCAACGGGTTCAGGCCCTACTTCCTCGAGACTTTCCATTACGAGTGAATTTCTGCCGATGGTTTCTCCAAAAAGTTACCGAAAATCCTTTATTTGACAGGGAAATTTTGTTCATGGACGAAGCTAGTTTAACTAAAAACAGGAACAGAAATTTTCCTAATATGTAGTCATTTTTGGAGCGACGAAAATCCGCATGCAATCGTGGAATCTCATCAGCAGGAGCATTCGTCATTGAATGTCTGGGCTGGAATTATTGGAGATGACCTAATTTGACCTTTTTTTTAACACGCAGATGAAATGGACATAATTATCGCCAATTTTTTCGAAGATAATTTGCCAATTCTGTTGGAAGATGTTCCTATTTTGATGCGAAATCGCAAGAGGTTTATGCACGATGGTGCACCTGCTCATTTTAGTGCTCTGACAGGCGAATATTCAAACCAAAACTTTATAACCGCTGGATAGGTCGTGAGGAACAGCTAGATCCCCAGAGACAAACAGTCTTGATCATTTTCTTCGGGAACATCTTGAGACTTTGTGTACAGTCAACCAATTCCAACTGAGGAAGAATTTGCGAAACCGCGTAATAGTTTCCTGTGAAGCAATAAGGAATACTCTAGGAATTTTCCAAAGAGTACGCGAGTCAATGACAAGGAGGGCTGAAGCGTGCATACTTGCAGGAGGGGGACATTTTGAACAGTTTATTTGATTTCGGTATTTTTTGTTCATAATAGTTATGTTTTTAAAAATAAAAAAATTATTTTTATGCGTACTCATTAAAAAAACTAAATAATAGTTACCATACAATTATAAAAATCTTGCCTAGATCCTTTGGTTACCACAATTGAGATATTAAGACTAAGAGAAAATATCGAATGGGAAAGCAAATGAAAGTATTTTATTTTCTAAATCGAAACCGTCCCCAGACGAACAAAAAGCAGGAGACCATTTGAGAAGATAGAGAGAAATTACAAAGATAATATTTATTCGGAGCAAATGAATGTAGTTTATTTTCCAAATCAAAAATCGTCCGCCAGACGAAAAAAAAAAGCAGGAGACCATTTGAGAAGTTAGAGGAAAATTACAAAGATAATATTTATTCGGAAAAAAGACAGTGGCGTATCACTATTTTGATCAAAAATATGACATGACAGGTTAACAGGGATAACAGGTACGTCACTGATGAAAATTTAAAAATTTCTTTATCATGGAAAAAAATTATTTTTATGCGTACTTTGCAGCGTTTCGAATAATACGGGTTTGGCAAATATTAGCAAGGGACACAATTTTTGTATTGGCTTACTGCGTCAAACGATTGAATGGACAGGAATAGCGTTGGAGTTGGGGCATACATTTAATTTATCAGAACACTTTTCGTGATCAGAATAAATGAGGCGTCACCAACGGTGTTTTTTTTTCGGATGAGTAGTTCTATTCATTCTCTGAATCTACTCGTCAGTATTGTTCTTGCATATAAACTAAGTTGACTAGGTGATTAACAACACTTTTCAAGCATTTTTAAAATGTAGGTATCACGCGTAGCATATCGCTTTTTCAACAACGTCATATCTCAAAAGCTTGATTTTTCAGGAGAGTGATTTTAATGTTTAACAGTGGAATAAAATGTATTTGAAAATGAATATCGATCCACAGATTGAACTTTGTCTATGCAGGAGATCTTTCTAGATAAGACCTGGCCTTTTTTCACTATTTAAAGAAGAATAATTATAAAACGAGTAAATTTTAAATAGTTTTTTTTTATTTATGACGGCTTTGTTCAAAATTTCACTGATGGTGGTTGAGTATGTTAAAATGTGTCAAAATTGAAGGACACTTTGGAATAGTACTGATTTTTTCAGTATAACTTTTGACAGTAAATGGAGACAAAACTTTCTTCATTCCGTTCTGTAGTAACTCAAGCGGACTCCCATCATACAGTCTATTAGAAATTGCTTCGGTGAACTGTCCCATATATATATATATATATAATAATAATAATAATAATATTTATTTGCATCAGTAATACCTACAATAGTTAATAATCCTAATAATAATTTAACATAATATTTAGTAATAGTACTCTGACACAAACAAATAAAGAGAAAGAACACAAAGCTTTCGCTGTCCGTGTCATATCCCATTCATTCGTTCATGCGACACTAAAACATAACAAAGAATTATAATTTTTAATAAGACACATACATATAATGAATGCACACATACATATACATAGATATATTCCACACATACATACATATATATTTACATAGATATAATGGAATATAATTATTTTGGCATATTGAACAGTAATAGAGGACTGATAATATAGAGCATGAGGAGTATGCTGGATTAATGGTATTTTTTTTTTTTTTTTAGTTAAAGAAGTTATGTATAAGTTGTCTTCGATTACTTAGTAGGAATGACTTAACCTTATTTCTATAATATACTTCAGAATTGGAGATGTTGAAAAGGGACCTTTCTGAAATAATATTTATGAATCGTGGTCCTAAAAATGATAGACATTTGGTACCCACTGTTTTATTCGCTAGTGGAGTTCTCAACTTATTTGAATATATAGCTCTTGTTGGGTAATTATGTGAAAGAAAGTCAATATGTTTCCTATTCTTGTATAAAAGCACACTGCTTTTAGAAAGAAGATCTGTCGAATATCTAGTATCCTAGCTTCTTTATATAAGTTATCTGATGGGTAGGTTCTTTCTTTTTTTAATATAATTTTTAGGAAATATTTTTGAAGTGTGTTCAACTTTTCTAGATATACATTCGCGATGCCACCCCATCCGATAATTCCATATGCTATACGGGAGTCTACAAGAGTAAAATAAAGCATTTTTAGATGGTGCAGAGGTAGGATTTTAGTGAGGTATTTGAAGCGGCCTAAGAAGGTTCGCATCGTAATAACAGTGTTATTAACATGATGATTCCAATGGAGATGACAATCTATACTTATCCCTAAATATTTTATATTCTCAGTACGTTTTATTGTGATCGTTTTATTGTGATTATTTATCTCTAAAGTGTTATACTGCGGAAGTTTGTTTTGTAGCTTGTTAAAGGGAGGAACAATGTTTTATCAAAATTTATGGTTAGCAACTTGTGATTAAACCAGTCAATGATACTGTTCATTTCTGATTGGATTTTAGATTTTAAGTTTTCCCAGCTGTTTGATGTATACAATATAACTGTATCATCCGCAAAAGCTTATTATGTGTCCAGAGGTTCTAACGGTTAGTATGGTATTGATATATATGATGAATAGAATTGGTCCGAGTACCGTCCCTGTGGTATTCGAATTTAACAATTCAAAACTACTATAGGTATCATCAATTTTGACACATTGCTTCCTATCATGCAGATATGATCGAAATAAGTCAAGTGCCACTCCTCGTATTCCTACATCTTCCAAGGATTCCAACAACTGTTGGTGGTCGACAGGGTCGAATGCTTTTGCAAGATCCAGAAATACACCGATAGCAGGTTGGCTCTTATCGATTGCATCATACATTTTCTGAGTTATTGATGCAATGGCTCCCTCCGTAGATTTTCCGCTTTGAAATCCGAATTGATTATCAGCAATTATTTTGTGTTTCTTCAGAAATAGTTCCAACCTTGTTTTTATGACCTTTTAAAAATTTTTAGCATAGTTAGTTACCAGAGATATAGGTCTATAGTTTGATGGTAGGGTTTTGTCGCCTTTTTTTATGTAAAGGTTTTATTACTGCGATTTTAAATTCAGTAGGGCAGATTCCATTTTCTATTATAATATTATAATATAACACAAGGGTGCTGCTATTTCCTTATATATTGCTTTCAATGTTTCGGCTTTTATATCGTCTATACCTGGTGTCTTATTATTTTTAAGGATATAATGATTTCACTTATTTCTTTTATCCGTAGGTTTAAAAAAAAAAGGAGAAAGGATTTATCATTCTAGGAGGTGGTGATACTGGAGGTTTTTCTATGTTTTGTGCTAGTTCTTTTTCTACGTTGGAAAAAGAATCATTGAAGGTATTCGCGATTTCTCTATTGGAGTCTACGTACTGGCCATCTTTCGATTTCAATTGTTTTATTTTTGTAGGTTTATTATTGGTGTTGGTTATATTTTTTATTGTTTTCCAGAGCTTCTGTGCATCATTTTATTTTGTTCAATTAGGTTTTGTGATGGTTGAGTTTTGTAACATCGATAAGTTTATTTAAATGGTTTCTGTATTTAACATAGTTCTCTTTCGTCTTAGATTAACTTTATCTTTCTGCCATTCCTTGTGTAGTTTGTCGCGTTTTTTTATAGATTTTATAAGCCCTATTGTTATCCAATCTTTTTTCTTTATGTATTTCCTTTTTTTCTTCATAAGTCTTGGTATTTTTTCAATAGTTTGATTAATGTTACCAATAAAGTAGGTTGTAGCTTTCTGCACGTCTTTAATGTTATATAATGAATCCCAATTCAAATGATTTAAGTCGTTTTTAATTTTGTATAATTTATCTTTTCACTATATTATCCCTATAATCAGATTCGATGTCCTTGAAAATGTTTGTGTTCAATATCGTGGCTCGATGATCTGTTACAAGAGAATCTAAAATAAAGCTAGAAAAGTAGTCGCTGACTTCACCTTTTTTTATTCGTACAAAAATATGATCTAAGCAGCTTTTAGAGTCTTCTTGGATCCTGGTATGGGTATTAACAGTTGAGTTGAAGTTAAACATACTCAATATATCTAGATATTCAGACACAGTTTTGTTATCCTTGGAGAGTAAGTCAATGTTCATATCGCCTATAATTATATGTACATCACTGTTCTCAATATTATCATTACAAAGGTAATCGTATAGTCCGTTTACAAAGTCTTTATCATTAGTTGATGGTGATCTATATATGGCTGTAATTTTTATGGTTTTTTGTTCTTTTTTACAAATAACTTCAATTGCTTTACATTCTGAGATATTTACAATCGTGAAGGTATAGTTGATAGTATTTTTAAGGTACACAATAGTCCCATCACATTTGTTGACGTTACCAAAATTATATAGCATATCATACCCTTGCCTTTGCATGAGGTCTATATCAAAATCATTTCGAGTTTCTGTTAGAACTAAGCATTCGAAAGGATCATCAATTTGACTCAGTGTAATCTCGAAGTTATCTAAATTTTTTGAAATACTTCCAATATTTTGATGGATTAATTATATATATATATATATATATATATATATATATATATATATATATAATGCTTTTCTTTAATGTCCCCCCCCTTTTATTTTTTGAACGGGTCAACTCAAAAAATTGAAACTTGGGATAATGAAATTGATGCATGATATATTTCGTAGTGACATTGACAGATGAAACTTCCAAGATGACGACTGGGCGCCACCTGGGAAAAAAAATTCATTGAAAAGGAGGTCTTGTGACACATCCTTCCGAAGCTCCTGACGAATACTTCACAACCCTAGAATATGAAGTCAATATCTTCACCTACTACAAAATGGCGGAACATCTTATAATTACCTGAATACAAACACATTAATATCGATATATCTAGAAATATTTGTTTTTCTCTGCCATATGGCAATCCCAACAACCCGATAAGGTTTGATAGGTTATTTTTTGTTCAAACAAAAAATGACAAGAAATGTCAGTACGACAACGAACATCATTGTTCAGTTGAAATATTCTCATTCAGTTTTCGGTTTTACTATTGAATAGGTACTACGTGAACTATCTCTGAAATGGTCAATTCTCGTCCTTAGGAAGAGAAAATCGAAGCGATTTTTATTTACGGTGCGACGCGTAACTTTCACGAAACCGCAAGAATTTTTAATGATCGTTTCCCGAATCGTCCTATCTGTAGAAAATATTCAAGGGATCTTGTAACCAAATTTACAACTACCGGTAGTGTACAGAACAAAAAGCCCGCAGGTCATCCGTCCATTCCGGAAGAACAGCAAGTTTAAATAATTGGTGAGATGATAGTAAATCCTCAACAGTCTAATCCCTCCGTCGCGAATGTTTGTGAGGTGTGTCCTTCTACTATGTGGAGCCTTTTGAAGAGGAATGAGTATCATCCATACAAAATCAAAATGGTACACCAGTTAACTGAAGATGACCCTGATCGAAGAACAGAATTCTGCGAAATTATGACGGAAACCATTTCAAGTCATCCTACCTATCTCCAAAATATTTGTTTCAGTGACGAATCTACATTTTATCTCAACGGCAAAATTGCTGTTATTGGAGTGACACCAACCCTCACATTTTCCGGGAAACTCATACACAATATTCAGAAAAAAATAACGTCTGGGCTAGAATATTGGGAAGCCATATTGTAGGACCTCTATTCATTGAACAAAATTCAACAGGGGAACTGTATTTGAATATGCTGGAAAATACTGTTGACCCCCTTATCACCGAAATCGTCGAAGCGAATCCTAATGAACTCGATATGGATATTGTATTTCAACAAGATGAAGCACCACCACATTACTACGGACAAGTAAGAAACTATTTGGATAATACTTTCCCCGGTAGTTGGATTAGCCGTCGAGGTCCTACGGAAAGGCCAGCCCGCTCGCCAGATTTGACACATGTAGACTTTTTTTTTAAGGGTTATTCGAAGTAAGAGGTGTACGAAACTGAACCTGCTTCAATATTGGATATACGGCTGAGAATAATGAATATTTGTAGAAATATCGACGTTATTGTGATCGAAAATGTTCGGCGTGAAATATCGGATGAGCTGTTCTTATATCACGCAGTTCAAGGCAACCATTTCGAGCATCTTCTGAACTGAACTCAGCTTCTTTCCTCAAATTATGAAGTTAAACGTCGATGTATTCAGGCAATTATTAAATGTTCCGCCATTTTGTAGTAGATGAATATAATGATTTTATATTCCAGGGATGTGAAGTATTCGCCAGAAGCTTCAAAAGGATGTGTCACGAAACCTCGCTTTCAATTTTTTTTTTCCCTAGGTGGCGCCCAGTCGCCATCTTGGAAGTTTCATCTGTCAACTCTACTCCAAAATATAGTATCCATGCATCAATTTCATTATCCCAAGTTTAAATTTTTTGAGTTGACCCGTTAAAAAAATAAAAGGGGGAGGGACATTGAAGAAAAGCACTGTATATATAGAAATCAGGAGAGACGAAAAATACCTTGGAATTAACTGTCATTCGAAGTGGGAACTCCAAGCAAATAATATAAACAAAAAACTTGGGAGCCTAATTCCAAAATTCAAATCATGCAAAAAATTCTGTAATATTAAACATCTAAAGTGTAAAGTGTATTCTGCATTAGTACAGCCTCACCTGAATCATGGAATAATTGCATGGGCGAGGGGGTTTGTTGAACTATCTTAGGAATAAAATTGAAGTTACTTATAAGTGGATCCTCAGAATCATATTCAATAGAAGTTATCGATATCCAACGGAATCTTTTTTATAACTGACATGCATGAATTAAGGGCAAATATATAACAAAACACTTATAACACAGCCACAGCAGTATCAAAGTGAGAACCAGATAATTGAACATGTATATAATACACGATATAAACACGATTCGTTAACACTACCCAAAGTAAACAAGACTTGAATTCAAAAAGCTTCATTTACATGGGTCCAACACAACATGCTACCATCTGATATCAAGTCAATAAATTCCCAAAAAATGTTTACTCAAAAGTAAAAAGTTCGTATACAATTGATTTGTTGAAAATATAAACAGGATTTCATAAAATCAGATGTGGAATCACTGCGACTGAAAGATAAACTTTAGTCACTATCTTCCATCGTCGAAATAACTCTTTGTGGGGTATTCAACATGAATACCCCACAAGAAGTATCTGCGATGGAAGATGACAAAGTTATCTTTCATCGTATTCCACATCTGATTTATAATTATCCTATTCTATTTTCAACAAATATATTCATGACAGGTTTTAATGTCAGAAAACACCAATTTCAAAGTGTCTCTCCAAAAGAAATGATTCTAATTTCTTCCATCTTTGCAAAGTGAGATTGCTTCTTGAAAATGTGTGTCCCATCTCTTCCGGTCTTCCTGATGATCGTGGAAGCGTGAAATAGATTTTCGTCGACAAAAATGTATTGAAGAATGAGATGTCTCTCCTGCGTCAATGTTACGAATGATTTCTGGTGAGTACTCTCTTTTGGAAAACATTCGTCTTTGCCTCATTCATCTTTATGAGTTCTTAATTAAGACTGGAATAGAAAATCAAATAACATTTTGAATGAAAATGCAAAATTTCAATTTCAGATTTTATCTTTAGTTAGGGCCTTTCAGAAATCTATCGATGTAGTTCAATGTCCCCGTGACTTCAGCCGGGGAAGTAGTTGTTTTCTGTTGACATTCACAAAAATTCTTATTTCAATCGTGGATTTTTTAATTAAAAAAATATTTTTATCAAATTCAATTGAGAATGTTTTTTTCAATTGCATGTTGTCAGAAAAGAAATTCCAAACAACTAGAA